>JAJAGP010003117.1:0-49648 GCA_025084515.1 Ancistrus triradiatus
CTCTGTCATTGCCAACAAAGGTTATGTTACAAAGTATTGAGTTGAACCAAATTTATTGACCAAATACTTATTTTCCACCATAATTTACAATTCAATTATTTAAAAATCCTACAATGTGATTTCCTGGATTTTTTTCCCTCATTTTGTCTCTCTCAGTTGAAGTGTACCTATGATGAAAATTACAGACCTCTCTCATTTTTCTAAGTCGGAGAACTTGCACGATCAGTGACTGAATTAATACTTTTTTGCCCCACTGTATATATTAGATCTCAAAATTAGTATTTTGCTCGGCTTTTATGACAGGACAGCTTGAATTCTTTGAGGCAGTCTTCCCACTTTTCTAAGTCAAGCTGGTCCCAACTTTGTTCTGATGAAACTTAAACAATCAAGAAACCAATATTCTATCAATGGAATTAGAAAGGTGTCTAAAAACTTTATGTACATCTGTGTATTGTCTGTTGAGGCAATGCCATCTCCCCTTATCCTTTATCTTATTGCAAAACCATATAATAATGACTGGAGAAATTTGATAGTTTTCTTCAAGAAATCATCTTTATAAGTTTCATTCGAACTGCACTGCACAAACGTTCCTGCTTGGGTAATGCAGATTTGTGATTAATTTCTGAGTATCACTTTCATCTAATCACTCACACTCCACACTTGCTTCTGTTTATCCCAATGTAGCCTTGTTTTCTCCTGTTTAGGTTTGTTTGGCTTGTCTTTGTGTAAATCCCATTTCGTTCAGCTAGTTTCTTATAGATGTGTCACAAAAATTGACTCCTGTTTCTACCCATTTGATTTGAATTGCCTTGTTAAGTCAAGTCAGATCTATTTATATAGCACTTTTTACAATGGAGCATTGTCTCAAAGCAACTTTAGATTATCTCCTAATAACTACGTCCAATCCCAAATTGAGCAAGCCTAGGGCGACAGTGGCAAGGAAAAACTCCCTAGTTAAGCACTGTTCGGATTGTTGTTTTCATCTTGTTGCTGTGATGTCTTCCTTGGTCTATCATTGATTCCCCTTCATTTCCTTCCCATTGTGTTTATACTTACATCAAGTTTTAGACACGGCTCTCTGGGAACAACCAACATCCTTTGCCACACTGTGCTGGATTTCCTTCATGAAAGACTTTTACAATAATTTCCACTGTTTCAGATAACAGCTCTCTCGTTAAGGCCATGATTCTTTCAAGTAGCAGGTCATTAAGGTCTTTAAGCACTTGATTTTAACTGCATTTTTAGGTGAGTTCTTGTTTCAGAAATACCAGTTTATGTTTATTATTTTTATTTAACTTCACGTCAGCATCAACGGCTATATTCACGACAGACAAGGTTATGTCAACACACCAGTCATGGGCCAATTTAGAGTGGCTAATTAACATGTCTTTGGAATGTAGGAGGAAACCAGAGTTCACTGGAACAATGATTAAAGGTCCATCAACACCTTCTTTTTCAAAAGGAGAAATAACTTCAAGCAGTCTTGATGACAAAACATCGCGTGGCACAATACCTGTGAACTAAATCGCACGCAAGGTGTGTCTACTTCCGATTAATGCGTACCTGAAAATAATAACACTAGTATAAAAGGGAAGGAAGCAAAGAAAAGAAAATCTTCAAAATACCTAACCAAAAGAAGAATTTCTGGTTCGCTAGCTTTAAAGATGAATAAATATAAATATATTTATATAATAATAGACCTGATAGATATAAGACTAACTTCCACACTAAAGTGCGTATTCGAAAACCTCTCAGCAAAGGGACACACAATGAGTTCTGTCCACTTTCAAATCATCAGGGAGTTATCACTACTAGTAAATAATCTTAAAAGACAGCTGATATTTTAGTAGTTTATTTACATTACAATACAATACCTTCCTATAAATACAGTCTTTCTTAACATGCCCCAAACAAGGCATTTTGGGTTCAACTATATTCTTACTGTACTTACAAAAACTCACAAAAAGCACTGATGCATGTTGTTTATACTGTTTATACTGTAAAACTGTTTAAGCACAAACCTGCAAAGCAAAATGTAAATGAAACTGATATTAACCAATGATATGATAACAGGTCAAAAAGAAGAAATTGGCATTTGTAATGTTACTGTTGGACAGAATGCACGTAACAAAATATACATAAAAAACATGTGTAAGGATTAATAAAGGTTTATACATGACATTTTTTGTTTTCTCTCAAGTGTGTGCCATATATTACAGTACAGACATTGTAGGTTTATAGAGGCTGCCTTTAAATGTGTTATTTCTTTGCTTTTTTAAGGATATTTAGCTGATATTTGCTCTGGTGAATTTATAACTTAATTAATACAATGATAGCTTAAAACAAACTTAGTGTTTAAATATAGACAAATCCCACAAATGAAAACTTTTTGGAACTTTAAATATCAAACACAATATAAAGGATCAAATCATATAAAGTATCTTCACTGCAAAATAATCTAACACAAAGGTAGCAGGACATGTATGTTGGTCATTCTAAGAAGGCCCTTTTGTGGCTCTTTTGATTGGAGCAGTCTGTTCCATAGGATCCCTCCAGTGGGCAGTGGAAGCACATGCACATAATCTAGATGAAATAAAATAAAACAAAAACTAAACAAAAGATCAATTAAAAAACACTACACAGCCCAATATGTACTTCGACAGAATGAGGATATTTATTTTTAATAACTTTACTAACGCAACATTATTTTCACCATGTGCTATCATTGATAGAGGTTTGCTGAGGCATCACACGCAGAGCACAAACATCTATTTAAAAAAACCTTCTGATCATGAACAGGGCCGTGGAGTCAGGGGTGAGTGTGCTCTTGAAGGGAAGCCAGGCCATTTTGGGCCAGCAGGAGTTACTGTTGCAGCACTGGTGATTATCCTCTCCCTCTGCTAATTGTGTGTGATGCCAGATATGGCTGGTCACCTTGGATTGTGGGCTAGCAAGCTGCCGCTGCACCACCCAAACAGCTAAAGAAGTTCATTAAGCTCTAAGCAAACACTAGTGAGTAATCTGAAAGCGTGTTATATGTCTATGTTTCCAACTCATTAACTAAACAATAATAATGACATTATAACTTCAGCCAAGATGACCAAATTTTTGCATATAACTATACTGAATGCATGCTGCATATTCAACATGGTTTCTGTTCCTCAACCAATTCATGACAATTCTATGGACCGAACAGTCATAACATTAAAACCACCTGCCTAATATTGGGTACCCCCCTCTTGGAACTGAGGCTCTGACCTGTTGAGGCATGGACTCCACAAGAGTTATGAAGGTGTCCTGAGGTATCTGTAACCAAAACGTTAGCAGCAGATCCTTTCAGTCCTGTACAGTGGTGCTTCTATAGTTCTGCATAAATATGACCTAAAACATTTTAGTACAAGTAGGTAAAGATAACCTAATGAAACAACTGAGACAAAACTATTATACTTGCTCATTTATTTTTTGAGAAAAATGATCCAATATTACATATACAGTGATACCAAATTCGCTACATTTTGATTAAAGAAACTTGTCTCAAAACTTGTCGTTTGCTCGGTACTCGGCGCACTTGCTTAAACTTGTACGAGTTGAGCTGCACGACTCTTTTTAGCCGAAACTCGATTCATGATTCACGAGACATGACTCAGTACACTGATTCAGGTTCACAATAGCCCTCAGAGAAGATCTATTTTTACATCTACAGTACTGCATTCTTAGTGAAAATAAGCTTCCATAGGTCGTAAATAGGTTAGGTTATAAGAGCCAACAGAACACAAACAGGAACTGAATGCTCCAGAACACAGGCTGCAGTTAGCTTAGCAGCTATGCTTGTGCCCTGAGTTCATCAATAGAGTAAGCATTTTGTACTTTTCACTTCCAATCCATTACTCACTAAATGACATGAGATTTCTCAACACCATTATAACATAAGCTTTGTGTTAATTATTTTGGCCAACTGTAGTTTTAAACATTAACTTACTTATCATTACTTATCATAGTTCCCTTTCCATAGCTCCGCAATGATAGAGTATAGACCGCTCTACCAAACACTTGTTAAACTCCTCCGTTCATGATGCATTTATGATGGATTTGTCGGAACATATCCCAATAAATCAGGGAGCCCCTGTACAATACAACTCCATTAATGCATATAAGGCCTTATACAGTGTGGATTTTCTGGGGGTCTGGAACGGATTCATTCAATTTACATTATTCCTTATGGGAAATATTTGCTCGATACTCGTCATTTTCAGTTCTCGACAAGCATTCTGGAACTAATTAACAACAGAACCGAGGTACCACTATGTAAATAGTATGATCAGCCCTTGATTAAATTTTACCTTTAAATGAACTGCTAATTCTAGAGGTTCACATACTTTTGCCACACATTAATATGTAAATTGGGATCATTTCCCTCAAATAAATGACTAAGTATAACATTTTTGTCTCATTTGTTTAATTGGGTTCTCTTTATTTACTTTTAGGACGTATGCCACAGATGCCTGATCAGACTAAGACCTAGGGAACTTGGAGGCCAAATCAACACCTGAAACTCTCTGACAGTGAATCATTCCTGAACAGTTTTTACAGTGTGGCAGACTGCATTATCACTGCCTTTAGAGAATGGCACTGAAATGGAGGGGTGTACATGGTCTGCAACAATGTTTAGGTAACTGGTACAAAGTAACATGTACATGAATGCCAGGACCAAAGGTTTCCCAGCAGAACCCAGAGCAACACTCATGTCATTCACTTCTCCTGTCAGTGGTTTTAATGTTATGACTGATCAGTGCATGAGGCACTAATGACCACATAAGATCACCAGAATAATTGGTACCTTCATCTTTGGAGTTGTTAAGCCGTGACAGGGTTTCAAGGTGGAGGTTGGAAGTGGACATACATCCTTTAGGTGAGAGAAACCTGGTGATAAATCAGAAATCTCATTAAGAACACTCCATTCCAAAACAATTCACATAAGCTCACTGCTCTTCCAAAGACAAACAGTGGTAAATCTGACCGAGCTTATAGTGAGTTTAGATAACTTAACAGTTGCTTTAGTAATGATTAGATTGACCTCATTATTCAAGTTTTGCTTACATAGAATTATGGAATTAAGACTGCAATGAATTGTTGTTTTTAATGTGATGTCTTCAGCATATTATAACAATAATCAAAGAATAAAATCAAATGGAAATGAATAATGTAATATCCTTATACTTACTGTATGATTAATGGAGATATATGGTGAGGCCAAAGATCAGCTGACGTCTTGTTTGAATTGGGAGATGACATATGAACAGGACGGGCAGGGTCTCTTTCTTTATGGTGTGCAATTTGCTGTTGTTTCTGGGTCAGCTTTTTGTAGATGTGGTGGAGATTATGGGTAGAGAAATCAATGAATCCATTCTGATTTATTTGAAAAGTTGCAGAGCTTGAAGTGTGTAACTGGTACTCCATTCCACATGAAAAGGACAGGGGAAAGAATCTCGTAACAATGGCAGTTCTTCCAGTTATCCAGAGGCCTTGCTTTTCATGTGCTCTTTGTTTAGTAAGATTATTCTGCTCTGCAGATGGTTACCAGTTCTTTCTTTCAACAGGATAGCATCATGTTAACGAAATGTACATTATTTAAATAATTTGGATCTACAAGATGTCTGTACACTGACAAAATCAAAATACCTTTGACTTCATACTTAAAGTGTCAAATTCATGCCCATAATCTCTGAACCCTAAGCATTTCCCATTAACCAATTATTTGCAATGCAGGGCATTAAGTGGATTCAGTACAGAAATGACAAAATACAGAAGCAGAGAAATTAACACTGATGATTGCAGTATGTAAAACGTCTTCTATGGATTCTTTATAGTAACAAAGCTGACACAGCATAGCTATAAAAACGATTCCACATATTAAAATACACTCAGAGCAATCTAGCATAAAATTAAACTTTAAAACCAGCAGTATTAAGTAACAGTTCCCAAGCCCCACAATAACCATATGCAGAGCAGAATAAATGTCTTTCTAAAACTAATTAAGCTAGCAAAGCGCACTGCGTCTGTGATACTGACAACATTCTCTGGTCCTCAGAGTAACAGTTTCTGTTGAATGTCAGAGCTGTTAGAGCCTCCTTTAACTTGTCCACATTCAGCTCACTGCTCATTCCCGAAGTGTACCTCCGTCCATAGCTTGGGGAGCCATAGGAGGATGAGGAGAAATTCATGGAGAAACTTGAGCCGGTAGCATCAAAGCTCCCTCGTCTAGAGCCAGATCGTGAACCAGTTCTGGAGCCAGACCTGGATCCTGAGGTTGAACCAGAGCCACTGACATTGTATGGGCTATAAAGGCCTTTAGTAGACTGGGATGACGCCTCTAATAATCGCATGCCAGAGCCCTCCTCAATCATGCTTCTGTCCATAGCATCTTTATAAGATATCTTCAGCTTTGTTTTGGGACAGGTGAGATATTTGGAGTATCCACTGACATCCCGCAGTTTCTGTGCAGTGCGTGCATCAAGAGTACCCTTCTGTATGGCGTCATCCAGTAATACTCTTCCTGGAACATCAGGTTCAATTAATCCACCGGTCAGGTACTGAACTTCAAGGAATCGTTGGCCAGCTTCATAATACAGCCATCCTTTCTTCAAGGCTTGAGCTGCGGACATTTTGGTTTTGGTTCTTGGATCTTCAAATCCTTGGAAGGCTTTCTGAGCCAAGTTGATGCGATCTACCATTATCTTGTCTACCAAACCTTTGTTCATGGCGTCAGCAACTGTGAACTTTTCTCCAGTATTTGGGTCGATGATACCTCCAGTGCACGCCTGTGCTTCTAGCAGTCTTTGACCAGTAATGCTGTCAACAAGATTTCTATGCATGGCCTCTGTAACTGAAACCTTCTCTAGTGTATCTGTGTCTAGGATTCCAGCCACTGGACCAGTTTCTTCTGTGGGATCATTCCAGGTGGTTGCCGGGGCCCTTATAGATGGAACTGGGCTCATGGGATATGATGAGGTGGACCCAAAGGAAGATGAGCGTGATCTGGAACCACTCACGTTGCCAGACAACATATCTGCAAACTCCGTGATGGACAGCGTGCCTGCACGATACTGGTCCAAAGCGGACTTGTCGATGAGACCCTTGGTGATGGCATCATCAATGTCATACTGACGACCAGACCTTCTGTCGATGATCATTGACTTGACTCCATCGGCTGATGAAGTGGTAATTTCTTCCCATTCACATTCTTGTTCTGCAAGCTCCATGTAGGTCTGTTGATCTATGAGACCTTTACGGTAGGCCTCATAAACTGACATTTCTTTTCCAGTTTCTGGGTCCACAATGACTACTCTGCGTTTGCGTACAGATGACTTCGATGACGTCTTTCTTTCTCGTTTCTTCTCTTTTAGTAGCAACAGAGCAAGTCCAGTTTCGGGGTCCGTCATGCAACGCTCCATCAGCTGAAGATATGTCAGGTTCTCCTCTGTGTTTGGATCAAAGAAACCTTTCGTATCATCAGAAGGGTCAGTGAGAATTTCATTCATCTCCTCATCAAAGAGACCACGCTGGTATGCCATTTCCACAGGAAGACGATGACTCTCCTCAGGATCAATAATGCCACCTGTGGCAATCTGGGCTTCCAATAGACGGATCCCATGGTCTTTAAGGATCAGACCCTTCTTCATAGCCTGAAATAGGGAAATTACCTTGCCAGAGTATGGATCATTGTACCCAATCACAGCTCGCTCAGCAGACAGAAGCTTGTCTTTAAACTCTGTGCCAACCACTCCTAATTTAACAGCTTCATTGACTGTCAGTTTCAGATTTTTGATGGGATCAACCACGTATCCAGTGGCTGCTTGGGCCTCCAGCAATTCAAAAGCAGTGCCAGGTCTGATCATGTTCTTTTTCATGGCTTGATAGATTGACAGTCGTTCTTTAGTAGCCTCCACAAACACGCCCGCAATACAGCTTGTACCCTCGAGATATTTTTTCAAGTCTTTGCTGATGTCATCCAAAGAGATGGTGCCTTCTGTGAGCTCCGTGTAGGTCTTCTGGTCGATAATTTGAGAGCAAAGTAGCTCATCCAAGGTAATTTGCTTTCTCAGACCCCTTACCAGCAGTTTCTTGTCTGCAAGAGACAGCATGCGCATGCCACTTTCTTTGTCAACTTTGCATCTCTCAAGTAGTTGAGCATATGATGATTTCTCATCTGTTGTTGGATCTACAAACCCTTTAACCTCTCCACTCGAGAGTCTGTCCAAGGTTTCTTTGTTTATATATCCACGTTGCATCGCAACATCACTGGGGAGGTGGAAATTGTACTCATGATCCATTATGCCACCGGTAGCTATCTGAGCATCTAGGACCTTTAATGCATTCTCCTCAGAAACCAGACCCTTTTTCATGGCTTGGTATAAAGAAATGACTTTGCTGCTGTATGGGTCTTTGTATCCCGTGACTGCTCTCTCTGCAGACAACAGTTTGTCATGGAGCTCTGGGCCAACAAGACCCTTGCGTACAGCCTCGTCAACTGTTAGCAACTCGTGTTTCACTGGGTCAGTGATGAACCCTGTAGCTGCTTGTGCCTCCAACAAATCAATGGCGATATCAGGCTTGATGAGACCTCTCTTCATGGACTGGTAAATGCTAAGTTTGGCAGAGTTGTCCGTGAGCACTCCAGCAATGCTGCCTGTACCAAAGAGGTAGTGCTTAACAGTTTCCATTTCCATAACCTCACGGATTGTTTTCTTTCCTTGTTTTAGTAGATTGTAAGTTTCAAGGTCAATTATACGAGAGCTGTAAAGTTCCTCAATTGTAACTCTACGTCGAATTACATCGCATAACAATTTCTGCTCGGTTCGAATGATTTCTCGTTGCTCAATGATTTCAATGACAATGATGATCATTCTCTCTTTAGAGATTTTCCCTGCCCGGAACTGTTCAATAAGTCTACGTTTATCCTCTTCAGGAAGCATGTCTGATGCCATGACATCCCACAAGGACATTTGCTTTCCTGCAAAACTCTGGAGTGGGATATCTAGCTGAGTGTTAGCCAGGTCTGCTTCTGTTTGTTCTTCAGTGTAAACATATGACTTCTCAACTTCTTTTGGAACTTCAGCCTTAGAAAGCGGTAAAATGAAAAAGCCAAAGTCAGGGTCTTTTGTGCATTTTTTCATCAGTTGTTTGTAAGTGATACTTTCTTCTGTGTTAGGATCGGTGAAACCTTTCATATCATCGGAAGGATCTTTGAGGGACTTGGCCATCTGCTTGTTTAAGTAACCTCGTTGAATGGCTATGTCAGTAGGGACACGGTGGCTGTTCACTGGATCAATGATTCCTCCAGTTGCCTCCTGTACGTCAAGAAGAGGAATGGCACGCTCTCGAAGGACAAGCTCTTTTTGCATTGCTTGGAAAAGGGAAATCTTGTGACCGGTGTATGGGTCTTTATATCCAGTTACGGCCTTCTCGGCAGACAGAAGTTTTTCATGAAGCTCAGGTCCAACAATGCCAGCTTTTACAGCATCGTCCACTGTAAACCTCTGATTCCTGACTGGATCAATAATAAATCCTGTTGCTGCTTGTGCTTCCAGTAACGAAAGGCCAGTATCGTATGTCAGCAGTTTCTGCTTCATTGCCTCGTAAATGCTGAGCTTTTCTGTAGATGCTTCATTGAGCACTCCTGCAACGCTTTCTAAACCTTGCAAGTACCTCTTGACTGTATCAGTTTCACTAATCTCTTTTGGCTTCTTTTTGCCTTGTTGCAGCTGATCATAAGTATCTTTGTCAATGATTTTGGATTCATACAGGGATGTCGCACTTACAGGTCCTCTGAGACCACTAAAAGCGTCTTGTTGTCTTTTTGTCTCATTTTCATCAACCAATGTGATGACAAAGCTGATGATCTTTTCAATTGTAATTTTGCCAGATGTGTAGCGACGTATTATATCAATCCTTTGTTCCTCTGTCAGATATTCCGAGTTAATGATTTCCCAGATGGTGACAGTTCTTCCTTTGAAGGGTCCATGGTGCAACTCCAACACTGCTTTATTTAAGTCTTCTTTTGTCTGGTCATTCAAAAGCGGATCTGATTCCTTGGACTTGATAGCTGTTTCTGAAAGTGATAACAATGGAAGACCTGTTTCTTTGTCCGTGATGCATGTTTTCAGCAGCTGTGCGTATGAAATCTTCTCCTTTTTGTTCGGGTCAAGAAATACTTTATTTGCGTCAGAAGGGCTACTTAAGGATTTGTTCATTTCCTCACTGAAATAGCCACGTTTATAAGCAATATCCTGTGGCACTCGGTAGCTTTTCACTGGATCAATGACTCCTCCAGTTGCAAGTTGTGCCTCCAGTAAACGGATACCATGATCATGGTTGACAAGGTCTTTTTGCATTGCCTCAAATAAAGACACAGTTTTTCCAGTGTAGGGATCTTTGTAGCCAGTCACTGCTCTTTCTGCTGACAGCAATTTCTCATGCAACTCTGGACCAACAATTCCAGATTTCACAGCCTCATCAACCGTGAGCTTTTGGTTTTTCACTGGGTCAATGATGAAGCCAGTTCCAGCTTGGGCTTCTAGAAGATTCAGTGCAGGCTCTGCTTCAAGCAGGTTCTTCTTCATAGCTTCATAGAATGGCACTTTCTCCTTGGTTGACTCAACGAACACTCCAGCAATACTGTTCGTTCCCTTTAAGGCTTTCTTAACAGAATCCATCTCAGACACCTCCTTAACAGATGTTTTTCCATTATGCAACTCGTTGAACAGATCTTTATTAATGACTTTCAAATCTAGGAGCTCGGATGCAGGCACAGGTGACCTCAAACCGTCGAAGGTTGGCTGTTTGTTTTTCTCTTTGTCTTCTACAACTGTGATTACAATCTTTATGATTTTCTCCACAGTAATTTTGCCTGATTTATACTGACGAATAAGATCTCTTCTTTGATCTTCGCTGAAATACTCCGAATTGATCACTTCCCAGATGGTCACGGTCTTCCCCTTGAATCTTCCAAATGGCACCAATAGGTTTGTTTTTGTAAATGCATCTTTAGTCTCCTCATCTGTGTATGTTCTTTCAGGAAGGGATGCTTTCTCTGAAACTGGTAGATGTAGGAGGCCAGTTTCAGGATCTGTTTTACATCTTTCTAGCAGCTGAACATAAGTCAGTCTTTCTTCTGTGTTGGGGTCACTAAATCCTTTTCTATCCTCAGGAAGATTGGACAAGGTCTTACTTAGCTCCTCGTCCAACTGACCTTGCTTACATGCGGTTTGAAGTGGCACACGGTGACTGTTTATTGGGTCAATAACGCCTCCAGTTGCAATCTGAACATCAAGAAGTTTAGTGGCTTGATCTTCTGTCACCAGGCCCTTTTTCATGGCTTCAAATAAAGAGATGGTGTTCCCAGTGAATGGATCTTTGAAACCAGTTGCAGCCCTTTCAGCAGAGAGAGCAATGTGGTGTGGAGTTCAGGCCCAATAATGGACTCTTTCACTGCTTCACTGACAGAAAGCCTTCTGTTCTTAATAGGGTCAATAATAGATCCAGACGCTGCCTGAGCTTCGAGGAGTGTGATACTGCCATGCTTGGTAACATTTTCTTCTCTTGCAAAAAGCTTGATAAATGCTCATTTTTTGGTTTGGTTCCATTAGTATACCCCCCGATGCAATCCTTGCCCTTGAGACAGGTCTTGACTTTGTCCAGCTTACCCAAGCTCCTCCACAGTTGTCTTGCCTTTCTTAAGTTTGTCAAATTCTTTCTTGTTCAGCACACCAATTTCATTAAGTCTCCTTGCAGGCACCTTGTCACGGATTCCATCAAATGCTAGCAAGTCTTTATCTGTCTTTACCCCATCAACATCTGCAGAACCATTGAAGACTTGTTTTGTTGTTGTTGCTGCACTGTTGATGTAACCAACTCCTCTTCAGGAACACTGTCAGTTTGTATCTCTATTTCCCTTCGTTTGGGAAGGTGTGGGTTTTTTGCGGTGCCTGCATCTTCTTAAGCTCTCTCTTAATTTCTTGTTTTCCTCACCCATGACTTTTTCT
Source organism: Ancistrus triradiatus (assembly GCA_025084515.1). NCBI lineage: Eukaryota > Metazoa > Chordata > Actinopteri > Siluriformes > Loricariidae > Ancistrus > Ancistrus triradiatus. Next base: position 12,042 of record JAJAGP010003117.1, read on the forward strand.
TGTTCTTGTTTTTGCTTCTCTAACTCATCCATCTCCTTTTGCTTATTGAGCATATCTTCTTCAGCCTCTTTCTGCTTTTTGACTGCATCTTCAAGGATAGCCTGGAGCTGCTTCTTCTCGTCCTCCATCTGCTTCTTCTGACGCTCCTGTTCATCTTGAAGGGCTTTGGCTTTCTTCACTTCCCCTTCCAATTGTTTCTGTAGCTTAATTTTCTCTGCCTCTATAGTCTTCTCCTTTTTCAGCAAAGTTTCCTTGGTTGTAAGGAAAGTCTGCTCAAGGACCATCTTCTCTTGGTGTACTTGTTCTTGTTGTACATTAGCCGTCTGTATCGAGACAAAAAGCACAAATTATATATTTACACAGTAATGACCACATACTTCCACAAGGTGAACAATACAGTAACCAATAATAAACACTTATGTTTCGACAGTACTGTAACAGTGTGCCAAAAATTTTAGTTCAACTTTGAATACAGATATTTAACTACTGAGCTTTAAAATGAAAAACTATATACTGAAGTGTTATTCAAAATATTAGTGTTATGTTACCATAATAAGGAAATAAAAAACTGCTGAGTAATAGCATACCTCTTGTGCTTTATTTTGTAATTCTTTGGCCTCTTTTTTCAGTTTCTCCATTTCCATTTCAAAGCTCAGCAATTCTTTTGTGCAAATCATCTGCTTCTTTGCTGCTCTGCAACCTTTCTGCTTCCATTTTCTCAACAACAGTATGCCTCTCCAATGTTTGTTTTTTTTCAGTCTCCTTCATACGGGATCTGATTTCTTCAGCCTGTTTCTTAAAATGTTTAGCTTCTTCCTCCTGCCTTCGTCTGTGCGTTGCTTAGCTCTAATACCTTGAGCTTGAGCGTTCAGCCTCGGCAGTTTACTTCTTGCTGCCGTTTGCGCTCTGCCTCTAAGGACTTCTTGAACTCCACAGTCTCTTTTTCTAAACGCTGCTGCATCTCCTGTTTGGCCTCCAGAAGCTTTTGAGCCTCTTCCTGAGCTTGGTCTTTTTGTTTCTGGAGATTTTCTGCCTCAGCCTTTAGTGTTGTAGCTTCCTGAATGGCTAGCATCTTCTCCTTGAGTATCTTTTCAGCCAGTTCTCTCTGCTGGGCAAGATCAGACTCTGCAACATGCCTCAGTCTAGCGGCTTCTTGCGCATCAGCACTGAGTCGTGCGGCCTCTTCAGCCAGCTTTTTCAAACTTCTCAGCCTCTTCCTCAAGCAAGTTCTTAGTGTTCTCTTCATCTTTTTTCATAAGTCTTTTATTTTCCTCCTCAAATTTGGCCTTCAGTGAGAAGTAATTCCTCCATCTGTTTTTTAACTTTCAAGAGCTCATCTTCTACCTGTGCTTTCTGCTTGACAGCATCACTGACCTCATCCTTCAGTCGTTTCAGTTCATCATCCAAAACAGATTTCTGTTTGTCCGTCTCTTCAAGTTGGATTTTAACCTTGGATAACTCTTGCTCTACCTGGGACTTCTGGCTCAAGGTTGTTTCAGCAAGTTGTTTGTGTTTGGCCATCTCTTCCTCAGCCTTCTTTTTCTGTTTCAGTGCATTTTTCTCTGCTTTAGCACGCTTGGTAGCTTCCGCTTCAGCCTCTTTTCGTAATTTCTCAGCATCCTCCTGAGCCTTGGCCTGTTTGGCTGCTTCTGCTTCTGCTGCTTGCTTTTGCCGCTCTGCCTCTTCTGCTTTTTGGCGAAGCAGAGCAGCCTCTTTTTCAGCTTTCTCTCTGGCCTTTTCGGCATCTTCTGCCAATTTCTTTGCCTTCGCCGATTCTTCATTTAGCTTACTCTGAGCAAGGTCGTCCTCTTTCTGCTGGACCATCACATTCTGAGCCTTGTGTTCAGCAGCAATACACCTTTCCGCAGCCTCTTTGGCTAAAACGATCTGTTTCTCAGCTGCCTTGTCAGCATTTTCCTTCTGCACTTTGAACTCTTCGGCTATCTTTTTAAGATGCTCAGCTTCTTGTTGAGCAGCCTTGCACTGTCGTGCTGCCTCCTCTTCTGCAGATGAAATCCTTTGAACTTTTTCTTCTGCCTCTTTCCTCTTTTTCTCTTCGTCTAGCGCAAGCTTTCTAAATTTCTCTGCTTCCTCTTCAGCCTTTACTTTACTCTTCTCGGTCTTATCTGCAATGCTTTTTAGTTTCTTTAGCTCAAGTTCAAGATCCTGCCTACCTATAGAGGCCTTCTCAAAATTTATTTTCAATATATGAATCTCCTCTTCGACAATTGTTTTCTGTTTCATTATTTCCTCAACGACTCCCTTCTGTCTGTCTAACTCTGCATCGGAGGACATCTTTAACTGACACATCTTCTCCTCAATATCTTGCTTGTGTTGAGCAGCTTTGTCTTCCAAGGCTTTCCTCTGATAAGCTTCATCCTCAGCTTTTCTTTTCAGACGCTCGTTTTCAGCCTCCTTCTCTTTCAAGGCAATCTCGGCCTCGGTTTTCAGACGAGTCGCTTCATCGATAGCAGCCAACTTTTCTTTCAGGATCGTTGCCGCCTCGGCTCTCTGCTGTGCTGCCTCTTCTTCTGCAAGCTGCCTTTGCTTCTTCGCTTCCTCAGAGACTGTCCTCAGTTTACCTGCCTCCTCAGCAAGTTCCTTCATTTTGGCGGCCTCAGATTCAATGAGCTGTTTGCTCTTTTCAGTGTTTGACATGGATTCTCTCTCAGCCTTGCTCTTGAGTTCCAGAAGAACTTCCATCTCCTTTCTTACCCTGGAAAGTTCCTCCTCGAGTTGTTCCCTTTGCTTTACAGCCATGTTTACATCATTTTTGAGTCGCTGCAGTTCACTATCCAATAGAGCTCTTTGTTGTTCAGCATGATCAAAATCGGATTTCAAACGGATTAGCTCCTGTTCTGCAGAAAGTTTTTGTTTAGCAGTTTCTTCAGCGTCTTTTCTCTGTTTTTCCAGCTCCTTCTCTGCAGTTTCCTTCTGTTTGACAGCAGCAGCCTCAGCTTTGGCCCTTCTCTTTGCCTCTTGTTTTGCGTCCTCTTTCTGTTTCTCTGCCTCCTCCTGAGCAGCACTCTTCTTCTGGGCTTCCTCCTCAGCCTGGAGCCTCAGACGAAGCGCTTCATTGGCTTTCTGTCTCCACAGCTCCAGTTCCTTCTCTGCTTCGTCTCTTGCTTTAATTGCTTCAGCTTGTTGCTTTTTAAGGCGATCTGCCTCCTCTTGCAGCTGAATAACAGTGCCTTGCTCTTGTTTCAGTGACTCTTCCAATTTTGATGTTTTTTCAGTCAATGTCAAGTGTTTACTCTGCAGCTGTGTGGCCGCGGTCTGCTGTGCCACCTCCTCTACCACTTTGATCTGCCTCTCCTTTTCCAGTTCGGCCTGCTTCATTCGCCTCTCGGCCTCCTCCGCCTGCTGCTTGAATTTCTGCAACTCGTCAAGAGCCTTTTGTTTCTGCTTCGCCGCTTCCTTCTCTGCTTCAGATTTTTGTTTTAGCTCTTCCTCTGCCTTGCGCCTTTTCTGGTTCTCTTCGTTCACTTGCTTCCTGAGCTTCTCTGCCTCGTCTTGCGCAGACTTTTTAAGCGTGTCTGCCATGTCTGCTTTATCTCGAAGCTGCTGAAGCTCTCCTTCAGCCACTGATTTCTGCTTCGTCGTCGTCTCCAGCTGAAGGCGGATTATGCGAATCTCCTCCTCAATTACAGTTCTGCTCTGCAGTGCCTCTTCAACTTGGTGGCTTTTAGTCTTAATCTCCTGGTCTGTGAGACTTCTCAGTTCCTGCAGCTCCTGTTGGATGTTTTGTTTCTGTTTTTCGGCATCAACCGCTACACCCTGTCGCTTGCTGACCTCTTCTTTCATTCTCAGCTTCAGCTCCTCAGCTTCCTGCTCTGCTTTGGCGATGGCTTTTGCATGAGTTTCTGCCAACTTTCTCTGTTTTTCTAACTCTGCCTGCATCTCAGCCATCCTGCGTCTCTCTTCTTCAACAAGTTTTTCGGTAGCTTTCTGTATTCGTGAAGCAAGAATGGAGCAATATGGGGAAATAAAAAAAGGTTAGGTATGTAAAATTAAATCATATTTCTGCAGATTAGATGCCTAATTAGTTTGCATATAATGTAAATGCAAATACAAATAAAAATGCATTATTCACTTAATAGGTTTATTAAGTTAATAGGTATGTTAAGAAAAGTGACATTAACAATCACTTAAGATATGGTGTACAGAATGATACACAAAAAGCTTCAAAGCACAAGAAAACAACTGAAAGGTCCCATGCTACACGTGTAGTCCTGAATGGCATGAAAAATAATGCTCAAGAGTCACTATTGCTTTTTTCTCTTCAATTCTGAACACTGTGTAAATGTAATATAAATAATATAACATTTACTGTAAATAGCTTCTGAATGTGGACAGTGTTAGGTAAACATAATGCACACATCATACAATGATGAGCCAAAACATCATGCCGACCTGCTCTGCAACAATGTTTATGTAGGTGGCGTGTTTCAAATTGACACCAACATGAAAAACCAAAACCAGAGTTTCTCAGGAGCACATTATCCAGAGCATCATGCCCTTCATTGGCATGTTTACTTCTAACAGTGCATTCTGGTACCATCAGTGCCCCAGGTAAATACCACACTTCTACCCCACCATCTATTTGATCTAAAAGGAAATGAGACTCATTGGATCAGAGGACCTTCTTCCACTGTTCCAATGTCCAGTTCTGACACTCATATGCCCATTGCAGGTGCTTTCAACCAAGGGCAGGTCTGCAGCTACGTGGCAGGTGTTTATGAAACTGATGCCACAGTGGTCATTCTGTTACTTTGGACCTGATTACATAGATCTCATTGTCATCATCCATAGAAACAATGTGGGCATCCAAAACCCTATCACAAGTTCATCATTTGCCCCACTTTGCACCATTATCAGTAGGTCGTGACAAGATATGTTATGTTACCAATGTTATTCAATCTGTGAGAGGTCGTAGTGTTTTGGGTCATCGTTATATACATCATATAAAGAGCTTGTGATTAAATTAATATTACATTTAAAAGGTAGCCATGGGGGACATGCTTTACAATGCATAGCAAATGCAAGAAAATGAGTTTAACGCAAAATAAAAGATTTAAATTTGGGTTTGGTGTTAAGACTAAGAACATACGGTCTAGTGATGCAGCAAAGAAAGGACAGGAACAAAAGTAATGAGACAGCAGAAGGCAAAACCACATAGATGAATGTTGTGTAAAAATGACTCTGATTATAGTATCTTGTACTTTTATGCGAACAGTCAGACACCAGTGCAGCTGAATGCAAGAAAACAATTTGAATAAAACTCTAAAAGTCTGCATGGTATTCAAACAGCAACGACAAAGGTTTGTGGTGGAAAATTTACCTTATTAGTGCCCAAACATGATAAACATTCATCATGATAAAGCACTGGCAAGCCATATAGAGAAGCAAACAAGCAGAAATGCAAGTTAGAAAAAGGAAAAGGGGGGAAAACAAAACTGTGCTTCTCAGGAGAAAAATAATTATAGAGAAAAGATGACATTCAACCTGAAGCATTCTCGAACTTAAAACCGAAAGCCCAAGCAGAAAGAAACAAAGGGGAAATGTCATTTGGTGGTATATTTGGTCGGTAAAGAAATTCAGTAGCACCATTCAGCGTTGAAGGAAGTTTATTGGCATTTAAGCGCATTAGTTTGATGGTATTCTGAGTTTGCTTCAGGCTGAGGGCAATATACATTCTTTTTGTGCGTCAGAGAGAATGTGCTGCACCACTAGCATTATGCATTACTCATGTCCTAGGTGAGCACCTCGTAGTTCTCTTAAAGTAACACAAAATCATTTATTCGTACCAAAAATTGTATCCGATTGTGAAAATATGCTCAAATAGACTTAGCTAAAATGCCCTATATGCAGTTCAGAATGTTTTAAAATGTGTGATGTTTCTGTCATTATGCTATCTGCCTTTATCCCTTACCTCTTCATCCTCTATGCGTCGCTGAATATCCACGATAAACTTAATATATTGGTTTGTCAGGGTCAGCAGCTCACTGTAGCGTGTCCTCAGAGTGACATACTGGAAGATGATTCATAACATAGTTCATATAAAATGTATAACTTTAAAAGAGAACGACTGGTTAATGATGTATCATATATGATTCAATCACAAAACACTGAATCAAAAGGATGTACAGTCTAAAGAGTGTAGAAACCACCTCTTGTATGATGCTGTCTGAAGCAGACTCGACCTTAAGTTTCTTCAGAGGTGAAGCAATGGGCTCCACCATGGCTTTATAGGTTACCAGCTGAAGTTCATAATCCTGCAGAGAGACATGTTTAAGGATGGTGCTGAAAGCCACATACATACACAGGTGTGGACAAATGCCTCGGGTATCTATGCACGTTTACCTTTACTGCATCAATGTAGGCTTTAGCGTGTTTCTCACACTCATCCACCTTCCCTTTGTTGGTGTCAATCTCGTCAAGGAGTTTCTGTTAACAGTGGAATGGTCCAAAAATCAATACTTATATACGTGAATATCGTGATACACAACAAATCAAGATGGTCGTTGATCGGACCATAGTCACATAGTGCCACAAGAGAGCATGAAAGTGCTTCCTCCTCTATAAAACGACTCTCCGAAGCTACTTTTGGGTAGTGTACCTCTTGGTGTGAGATTGCTGACTGCTAGGCGTGCCTCTATGATGCACTCAAAGACACTTTGCCCAGTTGACAGACTCTGAAAGGGAGCGCATCATTGGACTGAGAGAAGCAAGATGGTCATGTCCAGCTGTTAGGAGGTGTTGGGAGCAGTGGTTCCGTGAGGGCATGCACACATGTTGAACATGCTCTGGACAGCCCAGACAGACCACCAGTAGAGAGGATCGTTTGTTCTGCTGACAATCATGAGCAGCTCCCACAGTTTCGTTGTCCACCATCCAGACACAGGGGACACCTTCACTACACACCCGTTTCTGCCCGGACCATTTCCAGGTGCTTAACAGAAGGAAATTTGTTGTCACGGTGCCCATTACATATCCTGCCATTGACAGCCAACCACTGTTGCCTTTGTTTGCACTGCTAGTGAGATGATCTCATAGTGAGATGATTGCATACGACAGGGACACTATGAGGGACACTAAAAGATCAGCGATGTGTTGCCTCTCATTGAAGGGCTTCCAACTGGTATTTCTCAGCAGGATAATGCTCATCCAAGCACAGCAAGAGTTTCCAAGGAACGTGTCTGCTAGATTTCATCACTTCCTTGGCCTTCCCGTTTGCCAGAATTATTGCCAAACGAACATTTATGGGACCAGCTGGGACACCAACTTCAGCAGCCTAAGAATGTACAGGATCTAAAGCCCAGCTGCAACATCTGTAGGCAAAGGTAGCACAGGATACCATACGGAACCTGTCTGACTATAATGCCTAATCGTATATCATCCAGGCTAGAAGTGGCCCAACAGGGTACTAGAGCCTCCTTCCAATTGTACAGTTTTCCCCAATAAACTTATCCTGTTCCTCTAATATTGTAATCACTTACATATATCATCATTACATTCATACATATAAAGTTTCATTTGATCCCAACAATTCCTTCTTGGTGTGTTTTTGTTTTTGTCAATGAGATTCAATACAAAGGGTATATTTACAAAAAAAACTGCGTGTAAGTCATAGGTAAATTCCTCAGATATACTGTAATTTATGGAAATTCACAAATTGCAGCACTGCAATTTATTTGTTTCTGTTCAGTACCATCATACACCAGTGCTCAATTTAATTCGGAAACATCCACATACAAATTTAAAGTAAATGGTATAAGAAACAGCATATGTTATGGATCACAGCCAGAGTCCATGTATTAGAGCCATATGAAAATCCCTATGCACTCTGCACTAAGGACCATTAATAAGCCACAGTACCTTTTCCTGGGCCAGCTGTTCTTTAAGGGCCTTGATATCTCCGATGGGCATGGTCTGGATCTTCTCTTGTCTTTGTTTGGCATCTGCGATCCAGCGAATGAGCCAGTCATAGCTATGTCTATAGGCCTGCATCTGCTTGCTCAGCAGGTCTAGTTCCCTCTGACGCAGGTCAAACTGGGCAAACAAAGCCATCCAACGCTCCTTCAGACCGGCCACTAATTGTGTGTAGTGATCCAGCTCAGCATCTCGCTCAGAGTGCACTCGAGACATGCGCTCATTTACCGCAACCGCGTCTCGGAGCTCAGCGTCCAGACGGTCATACACTGGCTGCACACTCTCAGCTTCAGTGCGCAATTTCTGGAAAAAACAAAAAACACAAATTGTGTTCATTATTGTTCTTAAACGCATAAGAGTCAAGACAGACAAGTCTGTACAGCTTAGAAGAATACAAATCACTTCTGTAAGGCATCTGCTATACACTGTAAAAGTAGCATATCACGATTTATATTGCATTAATCACGATTCATTGCATTTATTTGCTTGGTCGTGTCTGACAGTTTTTCCATTGCAATAGCACAATATCAAGTCAAGTCAAGTCAGATCTATTTATATAGCACTTTTTAAAATGGAGCATTGTCTCAAAGCAACTTTACAAGTTTAGATTATCTCCTAATAACTACGTCCAATCCCAAATTGAGCAAGCCTAGGGCGACAGTGGCAAGGAAAAACTCCCTGAGTGTTATAGGAAGAAACCTTGGGAGGACCAAGACTCAAAAAGTGACCCAACCTCCTTGGGTGGCGTAGACAATTGGACAATATAAACAGCATAAGTTGAGAGTTATTTTTGACACTGAATTAAAGTTCAACAATCAAATTAACACTGATCAGAGGCAGTTTTTTTTCCATTTCCAATTTATCTTTCACCATGAGGAAGGGAAAGATATTCATGCTTTCATTTCCTCTTGCCTGGATTACTGTAATGTGCGATGTTTAGAATTAAACAAGACATCTATTAGCTGTTTACAGCTGGATCAAAATGCAGCAGCACATTTTTAATGGGTGCTAAGGAACGAACTCAAATCACCCCCATTTAAGCAACACTGGATTGGTTACCTGTTCATTTTAGGATATGATACAAAGTTTTGCTGATAGTTTTAAAGGCTTGGCCTGACCCCCTTCCTGCAATGAAGATTGTCACTATGAGTCTTCTAGAGATCTTAAGATCATCATCCCAGCTACTCGTTTCTGTTACACGTTCCAGACTTAAGAAGAACGAAGAGCAGGCCTTTTTCGATCATGGCCCAAAGACTGTGGAACAGTTTACCATTGGATGTTAAGGAGGTATCACTAGTAGCTTGATTTAAACTGAAAACCTATTTTATTGTTTGGCCTATGACAGTAGTTGAAACTTGTGACAACGTGTCATTGTTGTGACTCTTGTTTCTTAACCTCTTGACATTTCTGTTTACTATTCTGACTCTGCCTGTGTGTAGTTTGCTTGTTGACCTCATGTCTGCGTGGGTTTACTCCTGGTACTCTGTTTTCCTCCTACATTCCAAAGACATTTTACATTTACAGCATTTAGCAGACGCCCTTATCCAGAGTGAGTTCCAATTGATACAAGCTTACAATCCAAGCAGTTGTGCGTTAAGGTCTTGCTCAAGGAGCCAACAGTGGCAGCTTGGCAGAGATGGGACTTAAACCCTGGACCTTCTGGTCCATAATCCTGGTCCTTAACCACTAGGTGAATACAGCCATTGATGCTTAAACCCAATTACCGGTGCTACAAAAATGATTGCTTTTACAATACTAGCGTGTTACATTTGCTACACAAATATTTCTTTCAGCTGTCAGATATTTAAGTCTAATGTATACAGTGTTGCACCTTCAGCTCTGCTTTGCTGGTCTCCAAATCCTTCTCATCTGCAGGCACCTTTTGGACATCACGCAGCTGGTTCTCGTACTTCCTGAGTGCACCTTCGGCTCCTTGTGTACTACGTATTACCAGGTCAATGGTCTTCAGTCTACACAGACAAAAACATTGTTTGGCTTCTACAGAAACTGTTGGAGCTGAAAACAATCATACATGAGAAACGGTTCGACTACGAGACGACAAAATGCTTAAAAAACAGACACCAAGTTGACCCACAGGTCTTGGCATGGTGAAACAAGACATTTCTAAAAGAGCGAGCAAACCAACTTGTCCAGGTAGACAGAAGACAGACTGTAGACATGGTCCATCTTCTTCTGAGTGATGTCCAGCTCTGAGCGCAGGACAGGGGCAGAGGTGGACTGCTGAGAAGAGGCCAGTGCTGCCTCACTCTGCTTCACCACTGCATCCAGATCTTTTTTAATGCCCTCCAACTCAGCCTGCATCTTCTGTATGGAGACAATGGAATTCGGTTTATAGAACATGCTAGAGGAATTATTATTAAATTTGCTGTTACACTGGATGAAGGGTGACAATGACAGTATGGCATCAATTTTAAGAGCATGTCATGGGTGCAGTGATTAATGTCATAAAAGTCAAGGCTACAATTGAATGTTTTCAGGATTTACCTTGTGCTCAGTGGTCCTCTGGGCGCAAGCTTTCAGGGGCTCTTTGTCCACTGGCTGCCTAAGGCGGCTGACCATGCGTGACTCGTATCCCTCCAGTCTCAGCCTCAGGTCCTTAATTTGAGTGATGTAAGTCTTACACACAGACTCATCCTGCTCTCCTGTATGGGTAAGAAAAATCATGTCAAATAAGCATGTGCTACACCAGGCTCAGATGATCAAGGTAAACAACAAATCAGAGTATCTTATAGTGAATTAAAATATCTGTGCACTGCACTTAACACACTGATTAGTCACTGTGTGGGGATGCATTTATACACAGCAGCAACTCAACAGCACCTTACAAAGAGTAAGCTTCATGCATGACAAAGTAAAACAGGCTGATAAGTGAATACAGAAGCCATGCTGCCGATTTTAGTATATTCAAACCTCAACATTATACAGTACAGTTAAAGCACAATAGAATGAATGACTTAAACATATGAGAATGTGAGTAACAATAAATTAGGAATATTAGACAGCAGATGCCGGATTAACAATTTTTCAAATTCACTCTGAACATTTTACCCGCAGATTTGTCTTTGGAGATGATGACAGGTTCTGAAAGATGAATTCTACAGTTACTAAGTGTTCTATGGATTCAGTGCAATAAGCAAGGAGATCAGAGTGGGTTGAGTATACAGAATAGAACCTAGACATATTAATGAGAACACTACTATTGAATCATATTTGTTTCACTAAAGCAGGAAATGATCTCCTTGCTTATGGCACTGTTATCATGCAGTCTTACTGAAATATGGAAAGAATATGAATGAATAAGATTAAAATTAAATGAATAATACCCCATCCCCCCCAAACCTCTACCACTTGCAAAATGTGATGAAAATATCAACGACTTACAGTACTGTGCAAAAAGTCTTAGGTCACCATTAGATTTGTTGTTTTAACTGTGGTATAACAACCACATGTAACAGACAGTCGACGATTGGACTCCAAAATTCCCAAATTGGATTCGTCACTCCATAATTTTTGTTTCCACTGATCTTCATTCCAATATTTGTGAGCTTTAGCAAATCGTAGCCTTTTCACCCTGTTCCCCTTCCTAAAAAGTGGTTTCTTGGCTGCTACCCTTCCAAAAAGACCATTCCCGTTCAAGCTTCTTCAGACTTGGCATCCAGTTGAAGCTGCCAGATATGTTGCTCAAGTGTAAGGGGAGGTCACACGGAATACTTGCCACTGTAGCCTACAGAATCTGATTTATCTGTTTTATTCCAGTTGTTTTATACTGCATACAAATTTCCTGTATTGTCTGGCTGTATTACTTTTGCACCAGTACTGTATCTGTTCAATTCTTGTCAAAGGTACTGTACATTTGCCTCTTGTGACCATGACCTTATTCATCATTTCACACTACATTTCACACTTTCACATGTAAGTATTTGGAAAACACTCAGTTGTTCATAGCGATTCCTAGGTACATTCATAGCTCTGAATTTACTAAGGATGGTGGAGGATCTGAATAGGAATGTAATAGTTATGCGGTGTGAGATAAGCTCATACCCAATGAAATGGAGACTCATGTTTAAGAAACGAGAGCAAGCATTTCACTCAGTCGTGTTTATTGATTGTTAAATACCACAGTTAGAGGTGTGTAATTATCTACATTTCAATCAGGACTGAGCCTGCACAGGTAAGCGCTGTTTAACGACCATCCAAACAACGTCTGTTCGCTTTAATGACACAGGTCTTATGATCATAAAAATGTATAATAGGAAATCAAAATCTGTCTTCATTCTGGACACTGCAGCTGTATACAGCTGATCAAAATCAAAAAAAGGTTTAGCCATAAGTAGCCATAAGTATTATGTTTAGTGCCATAAGTATTATGTCATACCTTGACATTTTGTTTACAATTCTTCATGAATATCATGAATATTGACTTACTCTGCATTGACTACGTGCATAAGTAGGAACATCATGGGCTGTGTTGCACACAGAGACTTTTAAGACACAAGCTTATCCTGCAGTATTCCTTATACCTACAAGTACTGAGCACCGGTCATTTGACTGCTGTTACTTCCTACAAGTAGCACTGTGCTGGATTGACCTACTTAAAAGTTTAAAGTGTTTAAAAGGTGATATTGCGCTGCCTGGTCTAGAAATTAGTGTTACTTCAAACTGCCTCATTCTCTCTTGGTTGTGAGCAGCCAGCGATGTATGTTTATTTATACTAATATTATCCACTGTATTTATACATTTTTGTATACATTCAATATATATTCCATTGTGTGTGTTTATCGTTTGGTTCTACAATGTATATGATTGTTAATTTGTACTGATAACTGAGGAACCATGGTGTTGTGTATTTGCAGTAGGCAGTGATACATATAACACTTCGAATGGTTAGGCTTCGGATGATGTGTTGATGTTAGCGTTCCACTCGTGTGTTCAGCGGCATCTCTGCCTTATTACCGTATCCTCTGCATGCAGTTTTCTTGTGAAAACACCCTTTCTATTTACATTACAGTAGCATGAAAAGACTATGAGACTTTTAATGTCCCCTCAAAAACCATTTCAATCAATGACCTCTTTCACAGAACGCAGTGCAGTCATGACACAGGACATATCTTTAAAAACATGGCTGAAGTGTCTTAATTTGTAATGTCTTGTAATGTCCTGTAATGGTATCGCTATCGTACTCACCAGTCTAATTAGTGTAGACGGAATTTAAGGGAGCAATTTCAGATTCACATAAAGGAGATACTACAGAATACTGTAATATCTCGAATGCATTTAAAGAATTAATGACATTTAAGCCCCGTTCGTTACCCACCTTGTTCCATTGAACGCTGCAGGTTATCATAGTGCTGAGTCGTTCTGTTATATGCACTCTCGGCCTGCATGCGCTCATCTGCACCAAACAGCTCAGAGTCCTGGCTATCACGTAAGAAGATCTGGTAATGCTGCTCCAGGTTCTTCAGAGCTAAACGGTACTCATCCACCTTCAAAGTCTTGAACTAGGGATAAGGCAATAGAACAAAAGTCAGTTTGAGGGCAGCAGAGGGGAATCAAACAGAGAGTTTAAAAGACATTTCAATAATGTGGTCATTTCCATGCTTTCACAGGCTATTACCTTTACTTATAACATGTCTTTAATGTGATCTGTTAAAAGTCTATAACTATAAAAGTCAAATAAAAGAATAAATAAGGAAGAGAAATAGTGGTTATGTTACTGTTTAAAACATTTTACATTAGTGTATAGTTGGCCAAAATCATTAACACAAAGCTTATGCTATAATAATGTGTTGACTGGGTGAGTAGCGGATTGAATGTGAAAGTAAGCAAAACACTTACTCTATTGATGAACTCCAGGCGCTAGTATAGTTGCTAAGCTAACTGCCGCATGTGTTCTGGCTTTGAATTCCTGTTTTGCTTTCGGTTGGCTCTTATAAACTAACCTTTTTAGGATCCATGGAGACTTATTTGCACTAAGAATACAGTACTGTAAATGAAATCTTTTCTGAGGGCTATCATGAACCTGAATCACTGAATCACCGTGAACTGAATCGTGACTCGTGAATCATGAATCAAGTTTTGGCTGAAACGAGTCGTGCGGCTCGACTCCTACAAGTTTAAGAAACTTGTGTCCTTAGTACCGAGCAAACAACGAGAACTGAGACAAATTTTTCTAGTCAAAATGGAGTTCCGCGGCAATCGAGAACCAAGGTACCACTAATACACTTCACATATTCCCATAACTGCATAGCAAACAGCAGCAAATAGTTAGTGCTGTTTCCTTACAGCTCCAGAGATCCCAAATTGAACCCCCAAATCATACTCAGCCGGTTAGGCCCCCAGCTCCCCAAGCAACCTTGAATCGAATTAAGCGGGTATGAAAATGAATGCGTGCCTCTCATGTATCAACACATAAGTATCGCTGACATAGTATTCATAGAATAATGCAAGTAAACACAACTTACCATGATGATATTCCAGGAGTTGATGAACTGAATGTCCCTCATGAGGTACTGCCAGGACAGCAGACTCTTCATATCCACATGCAGCTTCTGCCAAAGGATCAACAGCTTCTGCAGATTTGAGTCCAGCCTAAAGCATACCACAGAATAAAGACAACAATGATGTGTCATATTTAAAGGTTACGGCACTATTTTAGAACCAATGGAGGTTGTCATTATGTGTCATTTTTGTGTGTCAGATTTTAAAATGAACAGCTGCGTCATTTTTAAAATAAACTGTTACTAGGTTTTAAAGACTGGTTCTGTATATGCTGTACAGGTATCAGTTCACATATTCGGCCATGTTCTGATAAGGCTTTTATCGTTATAATTAATTTAATGAACCTATTTAACCCATATACTGCCCTGCCAGATACTTCAGCAACATACCAAAGAAACTCTGCATTTCACTCTGCATTGCACTCTGCACACTCTGCATCACACCACAGTTAAATGTGCTATTAAATGTGCTTTTTTAAGCTACAGCAGGAAATGCATTGTGACGTCACATATGAATCTCATATGAGAGTCTCTCATTCCATAAATGTTTTTGTGTGTGTGAGAGAGAGCTTTATAGTGAGATAAGATTTTACACATCTTGGAGAGTCTTTTAAAAAACCATAAACTCAGTATGTCCACATTAAATAAATCAACGTATGGCAAATACAGCTGTATGTTTGCTATTTAGTCAATACCTGGTACACCACAGGATCCCATATGGCATTACTAAATAAGGTATATACGTAAAGTGCTTTGACAATGTTCAGATTGCGTACCGTGCAATTTCACAGACTGTATCGTGGACACTAAGTGACCTGTGTTTGGCTACAATGACAAACACTTCTCGAGTCTTGGATATAGTTGCGGTGTAACAACACAGATAGCACTAATCAACAGAGCATCTATTCCATGCTGTCATGGTGGTCACACAATTGAACTGTTTGTAATGACTCACTGAAGAGCTCAAGTTGAAGAGTTTTTACTTTTTCCAATTTCAAGTCTTTTAGTTCCTGGTCTAATAAAGATCTAGAGCTACTATTACTCCGATGATAGACAATTACCAATGTGTACATGATCAAATATGTCCAAACACAAACAACAACAACAAAAAATGTATACCCAGAGCTGCTGTCCACAGCCTCTTTATTGGTTGGCGGAACGATGAAGCAGATGGATGGCACCATGGCTTCGTTTCCATTGGAGCTCCTCACCTTCCACTTGAAGGGCTGTGAGTTGTTCAAGAGCAAATACTCTTCTCCTCTGTGTATAGTAATCTGGGACAAAACATGGACAAAGAAAACCAAGCATTTCTATAAATACAAATAGAATCCTACTGCAGACAACGGTCTAGCATGAACATTTAATGTGATATCACAGGAGGTTTATCTTTTGAAGTTTGAATGCTTGATCATGACAGCTTCATTATAGTCATGATACTGTAACTAAACGGTTTTATCTAGACAAGTTACGCAATAAAGCAACATACTAAAATGCAACATCTAGAAGTAGAAGTACTGTCTTGGGCAACAAAATATATATAAAATAATAGATAATATAAACTTATAAAGCAACACAAATACTAAAATAACCTTTAATTCAAATAAAACTGAAAATAACAACATTTGAAAGAGAAATGTAACAGTAAAATCTAAAAGCATAAGTTATGAGCTAATTTCTAGGTTTTGTGGCATTTTTTTTTTTTTTTTTTTTTTTTTAAAACGGCACCCTCTTTAATTATGCCCTCAGAAGCAAAGGGAGGACAATAATACAAAAACATTTTTTAACTGTGTCCTCTTCCTACCTCCAATCTGTTTGAAGTCACACACAGCCGAAGGGGCAATTGCCCTTTTGATTGGGGTGGCAGGATTTCGGGTTTTAGCTGATGATGGTCCTTGGCTCTCCTGTTCAGGCCCGTCCCAGTGAGTCCTTGAACTCGTTCAGATGTTCCTTCCATCCTGGGGACCATAAATACAAAAAACACTAATACATCTAAGACGAAGAAGCTGACTTTGGCCAGTATAGGATCAGTGCAGAGACTTATTAAAAACATAACAACCTACAAAGGTAAGTAATTAAATGAGAAACAAATATCTTGTGCATTTAACCGCAAATACCATTAAGCTAATCATATATTATGGCAATTAAAAAATGAATCACTATATAACCAAACTCCATTCGTCCGATCATCAGAGTAAATCAAGTGTGTGTACAACGATCAATGGGTAGAACAGCATCTCAAAAACCACAACCCCTGTCAAATCAGAACCCCACCACTGCACATTATAGTGAATATGCTACAGTTGTGCTTAAAGTTTGTGAACCCTTAGAATTTTCTTCATTTTTGCATAAATGGGTGATCTAAAAAAACATCATCAGATTTTCACACGAGTCCTAAAAGTAAGATAAAGAGAACCCATTTAAACATGAGACCAAAATATTTACTTCGTCATTTTTTTATTGAAGAAATGATCCAATATTACATATTAGTGGAGTGGCAAAAAGTATGATGAAACCTTTGCTTTCAGTATCTGGTGTGACCCCCCTGTGCAGCAATACTGCAACTAAATGTTTCCTGTACTGCTGATCAGTCCTGCAACACCGGCTTGGAGGAATTTTTTAGCCCATTCCTCTCTAACAGAACAGCTTCATCTCTGGGATGTTGTGGTTTCCTCACTTAGCTGCTCACTCCAGGTCCTCTTCCACAACATTTTTCGATTGGATTAGGTCAGGACTTTGACTTGGCCATTCAAAACATGAACTTTATTCTTTCTGTAACCATTTTTTTGGTAGAACGACTTGTGTGCTTAGGGTCCGTTGCCTGCCTGCATGACCCATCTTCTCTTTAGATTCGTTTTCATGGAACAGATGTCCTGCTTTCCTTTAGAATTCTCTGATATAATTCAATTCATTGTTCCAGCAAGATGGCAAACCGTCCTGCCCAATGCAGCAAACAGGCCCAAACCATGATACTAAACTACCACACCTGGTTTCACAATGAGATAAGGTTTTCTTATGCTGGAATTCAGTGTTTTCCTTCTCCAACATACACTTTTTCTTTGAAACCAAAAAGTTCTATTTTGTTCATCCATCCACAAAACATTCTTCCAATAGCCTTCTGGCTGTCCCACGTGATCTTTAGCAAACTGCAGATGAGGCACACTGTTCTTTTGGAGAGCAGCATGCTTTCTCCTTGCAACCCTTGCCATGCTCCACCATTTTTGTGCAGTGTTTCTTCCTGATGTGGACTCATGACATAGCCATGTGAGAGAGGCCCTTCAGTTGCTTAGAAGTTACCCTGGTGTCCTTTGTGACCTCAACCAACTATTACAAACCCCTTGCTCTTGGAGTGATCTTTGTGGTCGAAACGACTCCTGGTGAGGTAACAATGGTCTTGACTTTCCCTCATTTGTACACAATCTGTCTTGACTGTGGGATTTGTGGGTCCCTAACTCTTTAGAGATGGTTTTGTAACTTTTCCACCTGATGAGCATCAACACCACATTTTTTTTCTGAGGTCCTCAGAAATCTCCTTTGTTCGTGCCATGATACACTTCCACAAACATGTTGTGAAGAGCAGACTTTGATAGATCCCTGTTCTTTAAATAAAACAGGGTGCCCACTCACACCTGATTGTCATCCCATTGATTGAAAACACCTGACTCTAATATCACCTTCAAATTAACTGCTAATCCTAGAGGTTCACATACTTTTGCCACTCACTAATATGTAATATTGGATCAATAAATGACCAAGTACAATATTTTTGTCTCATTTGTTTAACTGGGTTCTCTTGATCTACTTTTCGGACTTGTGTGAAAATCTGATGATGTTTTAGGTCATATAGATGTTTTATTGTAGCTTTTAGACCTTGAAGAAACAACTCCAGGAGGTGATCCCCTAACTAGCCTCCCCTTAAACCAGAGTCCCTGTGGTGGTGAGGATTTAGGTAGGGAATTTCCCATATCAAATAAAATACACCGAGTTCATACTATCAAAATATTCGTTATCAGGACTGAGGTATGTGGTATTTATGAGTGCCGCTTGTTACAACACCAGGTCCAGTCATTTGGAGGAACGAGGCATGTGGTGCTTATCAGTGCTACTCCTTACAACCCAGATATAAAAAGTATCATGTCACCACTGGGACTTTTCAATGATCTGATTCTTGTATGCATGATTAATACCCACCACGGCATCCTGCAGAAGGTCCTCCAGACGGGTCACCGTAATGGCCCGATCACACACATATTTCTTCTTCATTGTCTCCTGCATCTTCCTCATCTTCTCCTCTGCCTCTTTCACATCTGCAAAGAACTGATAGCCAGAGAACTTTGCTTAGGGTACAAACCTACTTCATCTTTAAAACCTGTGAAATGTAGGAATCCACAGTAATTATAAATGAGCTCTGAGTGGACATCTGTGGTAGGTACCTGGAAGTAGGCGGTGTTCTCTTTGAGATGGGTCTCAATGCAGCAGCACAGCTGGAGTATCCAGCTCCACTGGGTTTGCAGAGCAGCAGTGAAGGCCTACGGAAAGTAAACACAGTTTAATTAAGTGATGCAATTGTACTTTAAACCTCCATAACCTTAATTCTTGGAGTCGCACCTGGCTCGTGTCACTGTAAAATGTAGCAGAGTTAACAAAGTAAAGTTGTTCAATTTATGTAATAAGGCTTGGTCCCTTGACCATTGGTCCCGAGGTTTGTCTCACCTCCACTGTGCTCCTGGCTGGATGGCCTTCCTTCAGCAGTTTGTCTCCAGTGGCTTGAACAGCATTCACTCTCTTCTCTCTCTGCTCCAAATCTCGCATCAGACCCTGTCACACGACCTCTGTTACAAGCCGCATTCACCTCAAACTAATAGTTACATTCTGCATTCCTCTATTGCTCAGGTAGGCCTAAACCGAGGGTTATAATTTTATAGAGGCGTATGGCTGGAAGCAAGTCTTACCGAATAATTATCCTTTTTAGCAGTCATGTTTGGTATACTGTCACTCCCCAGTCATAGTTCACACCTCCCTCCTCCTCTTTTCATTCAAAAGTCAACCAAACAAGCTCTTTGGTGGCCAGCTACTAACAAATGATGGAGCTGGTGAGACGGCGCAAGCGGCCTTCGAGAATTCTGGATAAGCACAATTTTTAGAGAAGAAACTGAGATGGGTTATCGAGAACTGGTGGTCATCAATAGCAGGGGTTTATTAGTAAGGCCCTCATGTGAGAAGTTTCTTTAGATTTTTTATTTGCTTTCTGTAATATGCAGTATCTATCAAAACAAATAAGAGAAGCAAAACCACCAGCCCATCATTAATGATTACTATAATAAGTGGTTGCTTATTTTAAACACCTTGTCCAGAAAAGACTGAAACTGAGCATTCTCAAGGGCCTAACAGTGGGCATCACGCACAGCCAGAAACTTTAGTCATAATCTCAAATAACTAGTTGAGTCTAAAGAACGAAGTCCTATTCACACAGGTACAATTTTTCGCACGGTGAAAAAAATTAATGATAATTGTTACGTAACTGGGTCCTCACACCAAGTGCACTGTGTTTTTTTTTCTCTTACACTCGAAAAACTCTGTCCTGTCTTTTAAAAACTCTCCCTCTCATAATTTTTCACATGGTCAACTTAAAAAACCTAAGATACGATCCCTTGCAATAAATGAGATTACTAAAACATAGGTTTTTAAAAAACTGTAAACAAAGCCTTATTCTATCAGTGCCAGTATGTCTTACATGCAATATTGCTTTCAATACTAATCTTGAAAGTGCAAAGTAGTTGTGTTTTTGACTGCTTAATCTGTCTGGGTTAGTGTCTTATTCTTGTTCTCTGTAGATTTGGCAACTGTTCTGAGAGCAGTAATCCTATTCACTATATAAACGTACAATGACATTAAAGTGATTATCTTAACTTTTTTACTGTACTTCACCATATCTGAAATAATTGGGGGCGAAAACATTCCTTTTTATTTCGTAGAATAACAATTCCCAATAGTGGGGCACTGTTCTTCTTATAACAAAAAGAAACGTAGTCCCTGCATTAAAAAGAATAGGATTCTCCTGACTTGGGATATGCATCTGTGAAGTAGGACAATGCCATCTGGACTGTTCAAAACGGAATTGCATTAGATGGTGGCAAATCAAGAGTGTAATAATCAGTAGAAAGGCGATGCGTTTTGTTTCCCTGGACTATCCACCATCCATCCCACTTTTGCATTGTGACACGTTTACACACCATGCAAAAACACTAACATAATTTAACCACCACCGATAATTTATTAATACCTTACCTACAGTGGGGCAAAGAACTTAGTCAGCCACTGATCAATAATCCCCAAACAACCACGCTCAGGCAACAAAGGGGTGGCCTCTCCCATAAACGCATTTCAAGGTCTGGAGTGGCCGAGTCCCTCCAGACATCAACCCCATTGTGGATGACTGAAAGTCGTGTTGCCCCAGCGACAGGCCCCAAAACATCACTTCTCTAGAGGAGATTACATTACATTACAGCATTTAGCAGACCGCCCTTATCCAGAGCGACTTAACAATTGGTACCATCTTACAATTCAAGCAGATGTGGGTTAAGGGCCTTGCTCAGGAGCCAACAGTGGCAGCTTTGGCGGAGGTGGGATTTGAACCCTGGACCTTTTGGTCCAAGTCCAGCACCTAACCCACCGCTAGTCTACCTCAGCTCCCATGGAGGAATGGCCAAATACAGCTACACGTGTGTGGCAAACCTGGTGAGACTTACAGGAAAACTTTGACCTCTGTCATTGCCAACAAGGTTATGTTTTACAAAGTATTCGTTGAACTTTTGTCATTGACCAAATCTTATTTTCCACCATAACTTGACATTAACTTCTTTAAAAAAAAAACAAATCCTACAATGTGATTCCCTGGATTTCTTTTCTCATTTTGGTCTCTATAGTTGAAAGTGTAACCTATGATGAAAATTTACAGACCTCTCTCATCTTTCTCTGGATAATTGCACATCAGTGGCTGGACTAAATACTTTTTTTTTTTTTTGCCCCACTGTACGCTTTCTTAACCCCCTTGCTTATTTTATGTGCGGCAGCAATTCAATCACCAATCATGGCACATGAGATAACAGCCATTCATGCGGCCCCTTAGAGAATTTACCACCTAAGGGAACTATTATTTTATTCAAATGGAATCATTCTGGTAACAGAAATGCCCTGGCAGACCTGATTTAAAGAAGTCACAACTAAATAATGCAGCAAACAAAAGAAAACATGATGATGATTTTGAAAATGCAATAAGCATGACAAAACATTGTGTGATGTCATAAACTGTTGGCCCTAGAGTGAACTAATTCAGTCAGTAAAGAAGCTGCTTTATGAACATACCAAGAGTTTGTTGTACTGCAGGTCCAGTTTGGCCAGGTAATCTCTGTATGCTGCTTTACTGGCAGGAGTTAGCTGATTCTGTACAGACAACATGTACAGACATTAGCTCATATTTTGTTGCTAACAAGCAGCACAATGATGATGTAAGAGTCAACTTTCGCACTTTTTTAAACCACTCAGAACACGACACCTGCTTTTATACCAACCTCATCTGACCGAGCACGGTCAATCTTGGATTTGAAGTCCTCGATAGACTGATGGAGGCCACGGTGGCTGCCCAGCTGGGACTCGACTGAGGGCAGGTCTGCACCCCAATCTGAGCTGTCCATACGTCTTTGGTTCTCCTCCACCCAGCCAAGCAGGTCCTGGATGTATCGGAGCGTGACCTCATCTAGCTCGGGGCGAACACGCTGAGGGAGTTGCTGCAGACTTGGAGATGCCGATACGTGCGTAATGGGCACCTGAGTCACTGATACTCCAGACTTCATGCGTAGATTATACTCACTACGCAGGTTAACCAGACGCTCATGCAGACGGTACACCCTGAGAGAAAACACGCAAATAAAACGTTAGGATTAAAGTCGGTGAGTCAGCTTAGATATCTGAACCAATCAGGCTTTCATGGCCAAGTATGCTCGCACATACAAGAAATTTGCTTTAAGTTACAGTTGTTCACATTGTGGTCACATGGTCACAGCACATAGTATAGCATCTCACACACCTTCCAACCACGAACACACACACAATCATACCTGTAAACATGTGCAATGACAATATATTTTATGCTGAAGTACAGACTGCAGCAATAAAGGTAAATGACAGACTAAATTAAGTTAAATTAAGGTAAGTTAAAGTGAAGCACAAGGAGAATTAAGTTTGAAATAAAGTTACTTGATAAAATAAAACAATGGTTGTTGTAGTTCTATCAAGATGCTTCAATAGGTAGATTTATATGCAGACCCACTACATAGGACATGATGGCTCGGTGGATAGCACCGCTGCCTCACAGCAACAAGGTCCTGGGTTCAATCCCAGGTTGTAGCGGCCTGGATCCTTTCTGTGTGAAGTCCGTGTCTCCGTGGGTTTATTCCAGGTACTCTGGTTTCCTCCCACAGTCCAAAGACGTGTGTTAGGTTAACTGATTACACTAAATTGGCATTGACTTGAGTGTATATATACACACACATATATATATATATATATATATATATATATATATATACATGATTAGTCTTGATGTAACCTTGTGTGTGTGTCGCTGAAATGGCCACTGATGCTGATAGCGGCATTAAAGAAACCAAATAAACAGACAAAATCATAGGACACTACAAAATGGCTTCTGCATACTACATTATGCACTACAGGGCTAACCTTGTGATTCCCCAGCTGTAAAGCTAACTATCACTTTTACTGTTATAATTATAGAGTTGTTATTGATGTGTGCTGCCTTTAAACAAGTGGAAGGGCCACAAGTCGATTTCCACTCTAGTAGAATGCCTGTTCAGAGATCTTTTGGAGATGGATTCATACTGCAGGAGTCAAAAATACACCTTAAATCTTTGCAAGTATGACAAGGAAGAAAGTGGTGAAGCATTACATTCATCGGAAGCATTTCAAACTGACCGTCTGTACATCTGCTCGGCCTGTAGGTGGCGCCCGTCCTTCAGCAGCTGCACATCGTTGAAGAGTAAGCGGATCATGTTTTCAGCCTTGTCCAGGTCTGCCTCAATCTCCTTCGCATGCTGGACTGGTTTTCCTGCTCCCAGCAAACGCACATCCTGCCATGCACAGTTCCATTCATTAGTGTCAGCTTCATTTAGCTGTGTGGTGTATCAACAAAGTGTTACACTGATAAGCTAAAGTAGGGATAGATGGATCGACAGACAGACAGATAGACAGATAGACAGATAGATAGATAGATAGATAGACAGACAGACAGACAGACAGAAAGATAAATAGACAGACAGATATTTAGACAGATAGATAGACAGATATATACAATGATAGACGGACATACAGATAGACAGACATACAGATATATAGATAGGTAGATAGACAGACAGACAGACAGATATATACAATGATAGACGGACATACAGATATATAGACAGATAGATAGACAGACAGATAGATAGATAGATAGACAGATATACACACAGACAGACAGACAGATATATACAATGATAGACGGACATACAGATATATAGACAGATAGATAGATAGATAGACAGATAGATAGGTAGACAGACAGACAGACAGATAGACAGATAGACAGACATACAGATATGTAGATAGACAGACAGACAGACAGATATATACAATGATAGACGGACATACAGATAGATAGATAGATAGATAGATAGATAGATAGACAGACAGATATACACACAGATAGACAGACATACAGATATATAGATAGATAGACAGACAGACAGACATACAGCTAGACAGACAGATATATAGTTAGATAGACATAGATAGATAGATAGATAGACAGACAGACATACAGACAGATCGACAGACAGACAGATATTTAGATAGATAGACATACAGATAGACAGAGATAGACAGACAGACATACAGACAGACATACAGACAGATAGATGGATAGATAGATAGATAGACATACATACAGATAGACAGACAGATAGGTAGACAGATAGATTGATAGACAGACATACACACAGATAGACAGCTAGACATACAGATATATAGTTAGATAGACATATAGATAGACAGACAGACAGATAGGTAGACAGATAGATTGATAGACAGACATACACACAGATAGACAGCTAGACATACAGATATATAGTTAGATAGACATATAGATAGACAGACAGACAGACATAGACAGATCGACAGACAGATATTTAGATAGACAGACAGACAGACAGACAGACAGACAGATAGATAGATAGATAGATAGATAGATAAAGACAGACAGACCTTTATTAATATAGAGAAATTGAATACACATTTATATATTTGTGATGAGTGTATGTGCTTTACCGTCTGTAGTAGTGTCTCCACCTGGTTCAGCTGCTCCTCACACACACCCGACTCTGTCTGCACCTTACTGACCACCCTCTGCAGCCGTTCCAGTCTGCACACAACACATACATTCATCTTCTTTACATTTATATTCTTGATGATATATTTATTCCTTATATAGTACTATGCAAAAGTCTTAGGCCACCATTAGATTTGTTGTTTTAGCAATGGTATAACGGCCATATATAACATATTGTTGACGGCTGGACCCAAACATTAGGACCTAATGGTGGCCTAAGACTTTGCACAGTACTGTAGATGATCTGATAACACTTAATAAAATATTAATTATTAAACACCAAATTATATCCCAACATAATACAAGTCAACATTATGTTCTTTTGATATTTAAATGCAAATCATTCTTCCTACACACACATCAAGACACCAAAATCATAACTCAATCGTTTGCCTAATAAACGTAAAAAGTATAGTAAATGTACAGTATAGTAACAAGTATAGTGAATATAGATTATCATCTGATAAACTTACAACCTTTTCCTGCAAAGCAGATATTCCAGTCCATGGCTGTGGTTCACAAATGCCATGCCTAACAAAACCCACTTTCTCTCTTACCACTCTACTACTCTGTCCTTACTGTTCAGCAGCGGACATGTGGTCTTGTGATAAAGGGAAGGCTCTTCCAAAATGTGACGCCTTGTTACTTTCTGATTGCCCTAAGCCCTTTATTAGCATGTTTATGCATCAAATAACCACATAACACACAGAATAAATATTTTCGCTTCTTGCAGTGTAAGATAATAAATCACTAACTACCTCCTTGATATGTGGGCAGAGGTTATTATGTATTACTAATAAGCAGACGCCTGCTACAGTATATGCACACTGAGTGTATGAAATGGCTATAAGGAAACTGTATGTATAAGATGCCAAGCTCACCGTTCAAACTCAGTTCTGAGCAGTCGCTCTCGCTCGAGTATGGCCGCGTGTAGACGGCCCCATTCCTTCTCCACATCAATGGGGTGGTAACCAGGAGGAACCTTGATCTGACCTGACTGCACTGCACCCTATAGGGGAAACAAGAGTTACAAACTGTTACGTAGACTGCATTTGTTATTAAAACATATAATCATGATGTACAGTACTGTCAAATTCTATTAACCAAATGCACCACGATCAGGAAAATGGTTCGATTAACAAATATAGGGACAGCTGGAGCTCTGTTTCCATTATTTCCTATTGGGTCATCTCTGTCTGAGCTCTGTACACTCAGTCAGTAATGTCAGTGTAATACAGCGGCATAGGACACTTTATAATTGGTCCTGTGGCCTGCCCGTTATCTGTTGATGGATCAGGGTTTTTAAACTCCATAGAACTGTCTTGTTTATGAAATGTATCAACATGTACAGTACTTTGCAAAAGTCTAAGGCCACCATTAGATTAGCTATACCGTTGTTTTAGCAATGTGTGTATGTATATAAATAAAGTAAAATAAGCAAATAAGTAAACAAGGAATGGATGGATATGTGTGTATATATATATATATATATATATATATATATATATATCAATATATAATATTATATATATATATATACTTTTACATACATACACATATCCATCAATCTTGTAAAAAAAACGGATTTTTACACAGTATATAATATATATATATATATATATATATATAATTATATATATTAATATAGATACACACAACATATACATATATATATATAATATATATATATATAAAAAATCGGACTGATGTGAAAAGCCTTGAGTAGAAAAGGCCTGCCATATGACTAAATGTACAGTTCACACAAAATGGTTCACTGACTTCAAAAATCAAGCATTTTAACATGGCCATCCCCGTCCCTTGACCAAAACTTCATTGAAAATCTGTGCATGTGACACAATTTGGTTAAAAACAATAGTTTTATTATCTAATAATGTCCATAAACTGCACGTTAGATTTCTCTCAAAACTCAACAAGACATTAAATGAACCACAAAGACATCTTTCATAGCTCTTTTTACCCATCTTTACCAAGGGTACCAATAATTCTGGAGTGGAAAGTTTGTTCTTCCCTAAAGCTATCCCAGTTTAACATATCATTTACCTCAAAAGCCTTGTAAATATGTTTGGAGCGATTTTTGTCAGCCTCCTTTGCAGGTAGCTCTGTCTCCTTAAATTTGAGGAACTGGCGCCAAAGGACCTGAAACATGTAAATAACAATACTCAAGTTTGCATAAAAAAAAGACTTTCATACTTGTCGGATAATAATAATAATAACACTATTTGCACACAGCACCATTCCTATGTAAAGGTCATGCATGTGCTTTATAGACTGGTTAAAGAGACCTCAATCTCCTCATAGCTGCTGGGGACTTGCTCTCCTCGAACACAACGATGTGGTGTCTGATCCACTGCAGCAGCATGGTGATTAGCTCATAGTATTCCTGCCAACGTAGCTCCAGCTCCTGCCACACAACATACAGAGCCAGTCAACTGATATGACACTTCACAACGTCGGCCAAATGAACTCAGTAAAAACTAGAACAGTGTTGGTTTATCTTATTTGTTCAGACACTTACATTAGCCTGAACTCCAGCCTGCACATTAGGAACCCTCGGCATGACATCGTACAGGGAGGAGACGTACGTAATGATAGATTTCTCATCAGGATGTGGCACATCCACATCTATTCAAAAACAGGAAACAACACTCTGTATTAATGACAGACTAGAGTCCAAACACTGTCATTAAACAGCAGATTCACTCTGCCATACAATTTCACGTCTAGTGGGTTACACTTTCCTTTGTGAGCATACTTTTAAATCTAGATTTGCAAAACTGCTATTGGCTACAGAACATTTAGCAGGCTGATGTGAACCCCTAAAGAGGTTGTGCTCAAACTGATTCCGGTTCTTATTGTTTAGGTATAAAGGATATCTTTTTTTTAATATTTCAGCTTCAAAAGTGATCATGTTACGTTAAGCTGTTTTCTTCCCATTTAAACCTATTATAAGTAAAACGCTTAACAAGACTAAAGCAGTGATCTAGGAACACCAAACTTCTCTCAGTTACTACTCTTCATAAGTAATCTCTACTGCTGAAATAACAAATATGTGGTCCAAAAGGAAAGTAATAATTTTTTCGTTTAGTGTTTTACTTGTACTACTTTCCTTTTGGACCACAGGTTCAACATTTCAGCAGTAGACAGTACTTATGACCAGTAATAAGTGAGAGACGTTTGGTTTTCCAAGGTCATTGCTTTAGGATGTTAAACCACGTTAAGCTTTGTTCACGTTCATCATTTTAGACTCTCCTGGCTAATGCAGCATTTAAGCTAAGAGATCGCATTCAGTTCGACACAGCACACTGCCGAAGCTCATTGCTGGTGCCTTAGATGTTCTGCCATGTTGGAGGTGCAAACTCCTTTACAGATCAACTTTACACAATTGCATGGAGCTTTTTTGTTTCTCTCAAGGGAAGCCCAAAATTTTAACGCTTTGAGTGTTCATCTCCTTTAACATGCATGCACCTGCCTTAGATAAGGGCAGAGCTGGGGGGGTTATAGCCAAAGAGTCTTCTGGTGATCAGGAGACGTGGGTGCTGTCTTCGCCGGCGTGGGGTTGCCAATGTTCAGTGGATCCCTCTTGGCTGGTCTTTCCTACCCGTTTCTCCTCTTCTAGCTTTCTAGCTATGATGCTCTATAGCTCATGCTACGGGGTCTCAGGCTACACTTGGCATCAGTGATTTTAATGGGACACTGTGCTCTTAATCAATAAACTAATTACATTTTTCTGTTTCTTCCGGCGTGTTCGGCAGTTCAAGCCCCACACATGCTGTTCATCTGCTGTAGCTCCACTCAAGCTGCTTCCGTCATCAGCTCCAGCCCCACCATACCCGGGCCACTTAATGTCGATGTGCATACTTCACATTTTATTCGAACTTTGACTCCATGACTTTAGTTTCGCTCTTAGATTTATCATCTACGCCGCCCAAGGAGGTCGGGTCCCTTTTTGAGTCTTGGTCCTCCTAAGGTTTCTTCCTAGAACTCAGGGAGTTTTTCCTTGCCACTGTCACCCTAGGCTTGCTCAATTTTGGGATTGGACGTAGTTATTAGGAGATAATCTAAACTTGTAAAGTTGCTTTGAGACAATGCTCCATTGTAAAACGCACCATATAAATAAATCTGACTTGACTTGACTTGACTTTAACTAAACTGAAGGTTTACATGATGCACTGGTCCTGGCAGATAGGTGCCCGCTGACTGACATATATTTTGCTCTAATCGTGACTGCGTAGCTGTCACAACGCATGGGTGCGGGAAATCAATTTCATAGTTTTTGAAAAAGACATGACTGATATAATGTTGCTTAAAAATCATCTCTCTTGGGGAGACCCACATGCCTATCAAACTTGGTGTGTCTAGGAGTATGCCGGGAACAAGACTGAATGCATATGGGATGCTATGGAATCTGCAGGCCACACTTGAGGCGAAGCTTCTGATTGTGGGTAGGAGTGCCAAATTTCCTGATTTTTCGATCATGGGAACCACTTTGAATTGCAAATCTTGGGAATTTCTAACAATAGTAATATAAAAAAAAACACTAGAGCTGTGCACCTTCAGTGATCAGGAGCTAATTACCCATTGGTACTCCATGGATACTCCATGCATATGTGTAAACTGAACTAAAATAAAGTAATATTAGGGACTAGTGGGGAATAAATACTGCCTTATGCCTATGACAAGCCAGTTTCTTATACTATCTTGCACTACAACAGCTGTTCTTGCCAATAATTGCATTTCAATCACACAGCATTTCTTTATTTATACCTACAGGCATTTTACATGTATGACAAATAAGGGTTGGAATATACTGATCAGCCTCAGGGAACGATATGATTTACCTTCTGGATCAAGTAGACGGGTGACACCCAGTTCTCTCTCTGCAATGCCAAACGCCTGTTCCAGATTCTCCAGGTTTGTCTGTCTGTATACTTTACCCATGTCAATCAGATTAGGCCTGAGGGACAGAGACAGACAACGAGCCAAGTCAGGGCAAGATTAAGCAAGAGATTTCATGCCATCCATGATGGAATGAAATGCATGTCGGACATGTACTTTATAACAATCATACATTTAAAGAGTGAATATTTTACAACCACAGAAAAGGAAACATGGGTCAGAGAACTGAATGAGCTGTTCTCCAGACATCATGCCCTAGAATGGTTCTGATGGGAATCGATCAGATCTGATCAAAACTGATCAATGGTGTACATGGGCTGAGATTTTACAAGACAAATCCATACAGGTGAGTGCAAGTGACATCTGACAGGGTAGAAAGAAACTGCTGGTTGCACAGAGACACTATTTTAAATTAGATGGATTTATGATGTTACATGTTCTTACATGCATGTGCAATTAAATTATGTGTATTACAGTGTGTATTTCAAGTTCTTCAAGCTGCTACAGCTAACAGTTCAATTCCTCTGGACAAGGAATCTGTTAAATACCGTAAGTGGACCGTGGTGGCCTAGCGGTTAAGATACTGGACTATGGACCAGAAGGTCCAGGGTTCAAAACCCACCTCTGCCAAGCTGCCACTGTTGGGTCCTTGAGCAAGACCCTTAACCCACAACTGCTTGGATTGTAAGACTGTATCAATTGTAAGTCGCTCTGGATAAGGGTGTCTGCTAAATGCTGTAAATGTAAATAGAAAATGTTTTTCCTGATGCAGAACATTTAGTTATGAGTGTGTTATATAAGTGACACTGATTTAAGTAACAAAAGAATAAAATGGGGATTATGAATTTGCTAAATCCAATTGTGAAAATGATAAGGAAAATAAGAGTATTCTAATTAAAATTGACATTCAAATTCTAAAATCTTGAGAGAAAGGAACATGCTTTGAGATGAATATGAGAAAGGAACATGCTTTGAGATGAATATATATATATATATATATATATATATATATGTGTGTGTGTGTGTGTGTGTGTGTGTATTTATATACACACACGAACTGTACACACAAGCACAATAATCACGACTATTGATCCCGTTTACTCTTGCTCCTATCTGATCCAAAAACAACGTTATCCATTTCAATAAAGTAAAATGTTCTACTTTTTTTTAGTAATTCAATAGCATTCTTTTCGTCATGTCCTATCCTGTTTGCTGCATCACAGCATTTCACTGCGAATTCTCTGACAGAGAGCTGCCAAACAAACCCAATTACCAGAATGATATATTTTCAATAGAAAAAAAAATCGTTTTAATAGGTACTTTTATAAGGAACAGCATGTGCAAGCTGTGACCTCGTGTGCCATGTGGCAGTGTGAGGTGGTGGGTTTATGTGATGGAATCTGCTGATGCACAGAATAGTGTAGTGATTGTACAGCGAACATTTGTTTACCACCCTAATTGTTAGGACAAAAAGCTCACTCTCCTTGAAGAACATTTTGATCTTAGCAACAGAACACTCTGTGCTTCATAAAGCATAAAGACACCAGCCACAAAACACCCTTAGACGATATTCTAAGCTTCTCTCTTTTGTTTCTTTGTCTCTCTCTTCAAGGACTAGATTTGACCACTGTTAAATATCCAATCAGTATCTACTTCCCATTTTATCAGATACAAACAACTTTCTAGATTCTCCTGTATGTATAACTTCTGTTCTGTCAATAATCAAGACAACTGTGTGTCTTTGCTGCTCATCACCCTGATGTCAGAGGGATAGAGACCTCACAACAAGCAACTACACAAAGTACAAACTTGCTGCAGCTTAAATCAAGACAGGTCCACATACTACAGTACATATAAAGATCTTAATCATTTCAAATGCCAGTATTACACTGTAACATCAGACCAAAATTCTTCTGTGATTCTGCAATGTTATAATGGACAGACTAGATCGATAGAGCAAATATAAACAATAAAGATCACACACACAACTCCAAATCCAAGAATATCTGTAAGGACTCATGACAACTACAACTTGAAACTACACTAATGCAGTTCAGCTCTGCCAAGTAACATACTGCATTCGTACACTTCACTCCCTTTCTGAACGTAGTAGTAGAATGCCTTGGTCCCAGCGGGTACCACCTCCATATAATATGCCTTTCTGTAGGACATCTTGTCACTACTCTGGGGGTAGATGTCCTGTTCCTTCCAGGGCTCCAAATCACCAGCCTGAGATCCACAGCTGGAACCAGCCTCTGGACTCAAAGACTCAAAGGAGTTCTCAGAAGGCAGGTCCTCACAAAGCATGACCACCCGCTCATCCAGGTCGCTAACTGAGTCTTGGGCACTGCTCGAAGAGCTATTACGCTTCTGCCTCACACGGAGCTTCCTCTTCAGGCTGAGCATTGGTGCTGTGATAAACGATGTTAAATATCGAAGAGACGATGAAAAGTTTGTCTTTTTTGGTTCAATATGTATGCTTTTATGCTCTGCTTGGATGTCCTATGTGAGAAGTCCAAAGATTTGATATTCCATGATGGGAAAGTCTTCAGTTCAGACGAAGAATATCTGTAGCAATCCCACTGCAATAAGGTTGACCCATCCACAAGGTAAATGTACAAGCATATGGCTTGTTCTGTCCATGCCTATGAATATGAGCAGGTGAAGATCTTGATTTTCCTCCAGAGCCAGTGAAGCATACCTGTGCTGTGCAGGTACTTGTAGGATGTTAAAAGCACAGCCTCTGGAAACACTTATCATATGCAACGCCCCACTGTGCTGAGCCAAGATTCTGCTTTAATCGCACTGTAATTAAATTTGATCTCTTAGTAAGTGTGTGCATGAGAGTGAACATCAACTCATTTTGGCAGATTTCCTCATGACTTGCTCACTTCACATCCTTCACATCCATTTTTAGTAAAACAATTGCATGATAAGCGTTGCTGTCTTGATGCATGACTCACGTTCTCTTGAGATTCAGTTCACAGACACACTGACATTTTCCATTTTTCCCAGAAAACTTCAGAACTCATTGTTCCATCAATGATGCTAAGCCTTCCTGACCCAGATGCAGCAAAACAGGCCCAAACCATGACACTACCACCACCACGTTTCACAAATGGGATATGGGTCTTACGCTGGAATGCAGTGGTTTCCTTTCTCCAGACATAATAACGTTTCTCATTTCAATCTAAATGTTCCATTTTGGTCTCATCCATCCACAAAACATTTTTCCAACAGCCTTCAGGGTTATCTACGTGATCTTTAGCAAACTTCTGCTGGAAAGCAATTCTTTTGAGAGAACAATGGCTTTCTCCTTGCAACCTTGCCATGCACACCATTGTTGTTCAGTGTTCTTCTGATGGTGGCCATGAACATTAACATTAGCCAATGTGAGAGAGGCCTTTAGTTGCTTAGATGTTCCTTTGGTGTTCTGTTGCGAGCTCGCAAATTGTTAAACACCATGCTCTTGGTGATATTTGTTGATCGACTACTCCTGGGGAAGGAACCCCTGTCCTTGAATTTGTTCCATTTCTGGACAATCTGACTGTGGAATGCTGAAGTCCAAACTCTTTAGAGGTAGTTTTGTAAAAAAATTCCCAGACTGATGAGCAATTCTTTTTCTGTAGTCTTCAGAAAGATTCTTTACTCATGCCTTGATTCACTTCCACAAAACTTGTGCTGTTATGGTCAGTTTTTGATATTTCTTTGGATTTTTTTTTTTTTTTTTTACATAGAACAGGCCATCCACTCACACCGGATTGCCATCCCATTGACTGAAAACACCTGACTCTAATTTTAACTTCAAACTAAATGTTAATGCTAAAGGCTCTCATCAGTTCTGTGTAAACTTAAATGGCTAGGTTTCAGAAACTCTGTTTTACATTTTACATTTAACAGATGCTCTTACCCAGAGAGACCTACAAGTTATACAATCCAAGCAATTATGGGTTAAGGGCCTTTCTCTAGGACCCAACAGTGGCAGCTTGGCAGAGGATTTGAACCCTGGACCTTCTGGTTCATAGTCCAGTGCCTAAACCGCTTGGCTACAGGTAATACATAAACAGCTATCTGTACAATATGATCAGTACTGACTGTGACTCGAGATAGGAGTACACACACCTGTGTTTGTGGAATGACGGCATTAAGAGTATTGACCATCTCTCCAAACTGGTAGTGAAGTGTCACAACGCAAAGTCCTCCTGGTAACCTTCCACCATGCGCTGAGACCACAGCAGCAGCTTCGCCTGGCGGTCATGTCATCAGCCTGGCCATTAACCTGGATATCTGAGATCTGGAAGAGGATGAACAGACAAAAAGGGACACCACAAATCAGAAAGTCCGCTGAGCTTTCAATGGGTCTTGCTCAATAACAGGGAGTAGGGCCAATCAGAGCCCACGCACCATGGATTATGCTGACCACGGGTGGTGGTTTTAAAAAAGTATGACTATAGGAATAATGGAAATTGGGCTCTCACTATCTCAATCAAGGTTCATTCGGATAGGGGTTTGGCTGTAATTATTAGGTCACATGTAACAATTATGGCTTTACTATGGAAAATGCACAACAATGGAAAATCATGGAATCTAGCAAAAAAACAAAAACAAACAAAAAACACTGCGTCTTACATTTACTTTGACTTTTAAATCATTGCAGATGGAAGAAAACCAAGATATTTCATGTTTTGTCTGGTCAACTTTATTTAATTTGTAAATAAATATCTACGCTTGCATTTCAGGCCTGTAACACATTCCAAATGGGATGGGGCAGTTTAGGGCTAGTAATGAGGTAAAAAAAAGACTTTTATTTCATTGTAGACAAAATGAACCCAAGATGGTTCATGTCTTGTCTGGTCAACGTCATTTCATTTGTTAATAAACATCCATTCTGCATTACAGGTTTGTAACACATTCCAAAAAAAGTTGGGACTGGGGCAATTTAGGGCTATTAAAGAGGTAAAAAAACAAAAAAACCTTAATAATAATTTGATCTCAAACAGGTGATGTCAACAGGTGATTGTAATCATGATTTGGTACAAAAGCTGTAGCCATGATAGGCTGAGTCTTGAGGAACAAGGATGGCCAGATGATCTACAGTTTAATAACAAATGCAGAAAATTATTAAAAGGTTTAAATACAAAGCTAAAAATGGCCTTTTGTGGATACTGCTTTTGTAGCTAATTATCATATCATGATTACAATAATATTTTTTCTTTACTATTATTATTATTATTATTATTATTATTATTATTACCACCTCTTTACTAGCCCTAAATTGCCCCTGTCCCAACTTTTTTTGGAATGTGTTATAGGCCTGAAATGCAGAAATGAATGCTTATTAACAAGTGAAATAAAGTTAACCAGATAAGACCTGAACTGTCTTGGGTTAATTCTGCAAAAGTCAAAGTAAACTCAAGAAATACTGCTTTGTTTTGTTTGTTTTTTGCATTTTGCATTCAACTGTTGATCAGAACACCACAACAAATGGTTGCTAAAGAAAGATGATATTTCACATTCACACAGCAACCCAATAAAACATGAAGAAATGCGCGACTGAACTGCCGGAATTACTCACTATGGCCTGACATTT
This sequence comes from Ancistrus triradiatus, assembly GCA_025084515.1. Taxonomy (NCBI): domain Eukaryota; kingdom Metazoa; phylum Chordata; class Actinopteri; order Siluriformes; family Loricariidae; genus Ancistrus; species Ancistrus triradiatus. Next base: position 47,434 of record JAJAGP010003117.1, read on the forward strand.
CATCGCTCTTCTTAGAAATAAAGAAGGTATCCCCTTACGACATCCTAGTTCTTGTTGCTAGGATACTTTTGTGGGTAAACATGGTGACTAGTGGTCATCACACGATTCTCACAAAATGTCTTATGATCAGGTTGCCGTTCGTCTTTTAGGTTTTCACCCGTGTGCGGTTTTGCGTGTGGTTAGTCTGTGCGGATGTGTGCACTCTGCTGTGACTCATGAGGATTTCCCTTTACCTCTCCACAGCTAAACCTGGCAGCACATTTCTCTTTTACATGTGTTTGTTTGGGTGTTAGGGAACTTGGGTGGCTTTTAGGCAGTGGGAGGTGCTGCTGCATGAAGACAATGGCACAGTCGCTATGAAAACATCCACCACCCTTTGAGTTCGGTTTTATGACACCCGAGCATCCGTTCTAGCTTCTTCCCAGTGCAGGAGGAGAGAGCTGGCTCATAGATAAAACCATGGCATGTCTCCAAACAGGACAGCCGCCTTTGTTTTCCAACAGGGAACCAGATGTCATTCAGATTAGCAACACAAGGCGTAGCATGGACAACGTGCTGTAGCGTGTAGGTAACACAAGTGGTGGTGGTGTGTTAGTGTGTGTTGCACTGATACGAGTGGATCAGACCCTGCAGTGCTGCTGGAGTTTTTAAACACGCACTGTCACTCACAATGTGTAGCACACAATTTGACCCGATGCCATTATATACGCCTAAATTTCAGTATCAGTATTTAATGGTGTCTGTGTTTAAAAAAATGAAATAAAAGTGATCTGAAAATGAAAAACTGAAGCTTTATTAGTCATCAAACCAGCATGCCATTGTGCTCACATCCTTTTCCTTATGGGCAACACTGAGTCACTAAGGTGGATGGACACAGCCTCAATAGCCGCAATCCCCGGCACGCCCTTTATAACATTTCACTGGGCGCTTTTTCCATTTTTAGCTAAACTAAATGAACAAAATGATCCCATTTTGATTACACATAACATTTGAAGATATCTATGTGACCTATTCTGGCTCAACAAACCTGCCTCTGTGCATGACACAAAAGCAAGCTTTCATTGGACTGTTTAGTCTGAAAGGGATTTGATAAATGAATAAATACGAATCATGTGCAGAGGGCCTTAAACTGGGCCCATTTGTGGAGGTGAAGCAGTAAATAGCGCAGTACAACCTCCTGATTCTGGAAAGGCATCTGCACGCATACACACAGCAAAACAGCCTACCACGGATCAAGCATCAACACACATCAAAGTTTGTTGACAGGAGCAAACACAGGCAAGGGGGCTAGGTCTAGACGGGCAGACTGCCATACAGCCTTGCATTGCATATGCGAGTATGTGTAATTACAGACTGAGCAGTGTATTCTTCTTCAGTCCTACCTGGAAGTGAAGGATGATGGTCCATATCAGCCCCAGGGTCAGCTTTGGATTTCCGTCTGCTATGTCATCGTTCCTGATGTTTACCAGCTTAACCTGACATTACACATGTCGTACAGTTACGAGGTGAACGTCGCGAAGCAGGAAAACACAAACAGTAAACAACTTCTTTAAAATGCGCTGTGAAGACTCTGATACCTGTCGACGTTTCAGGAAGTCCAGGGCGATCTGCACATTCTGTAGCTTGTGGAATCGCATGCGACCCTTCTCTCTGGGCTGAGCAACACAAACAGTAAGAAAGAAAGATCAGTAAGTAAGAGGCAATAATGACAGTTACAGTTAGAGCAGGCCAAAGCTAAATCTGATCTTTAGTGCCCCTCAAACTGAGGAAACAAAAAAGAACCTGGATAATTTAAAAACGTCAGACACACTGCCCATCTAAAGTTTTGGGACACCCAAGGTTTCAAACTGATTCAATGTTTGTGTATACATATATATATATATAAATAATTCATAACGGAATGACAGAAAACTAGTATGAGCAAACCCTTGCGATACCTGCTCACGAAAAAGAGAATCTGGAGTCTTGAAAGAAAGAAAAAAAAACATGGTAGCACATTCTTCTTTCTTTTGGTTTTCGGTAAGTGTTTCAAATTTTCTTAAAGATAAAAAGATAAGAATTACTGTTATATTCAGTACAGTACTGTACTACATCTTTTCATATTGTGTTTTACTTAATATTCATTCATTCATGTTCTTATCTCCTTGATCCTGGACAGGGTCGTGGGAGAGTCGGTGCATAGCCGGCAGCACAGGGCACAAGGCAGGAACAACCC
>JAJAGP010003117.1:49748-84047 GCA_025084515.1 Ancistrus triradiatus
GTAAGTGTTTCAAATTTTCTTAAAGATAAAAAGATAAGAATTACTGTTATATTCAGTACAGTACTGTACTACATCTTTTCATATTGTGTTTTACTTAATATTCATTCATTCATGTTCTTATCTCCTTGATCCTGGACAGGGTCGTGGGAGAGTCGGTGCATAGCCGGCAGCACAGGGCACAAGGCAGGAACAACCCTAGACAGGGTACAAATCCATCGTAGGGCACGTACTCACACACACATACACACACTCGCACACTAGGGGCACTTTTAGAGACACGTCTTTGGACTGTGGGAGGAAACTGGAGTACCCAGAGTAAACCTATGCAGACATGAAGATTCTACACAAAGGACCCAGACCAACCAAGGACCTTCTTGCTGGGAGGCAACAGTACTATCCACCGAGCCACTTAATATTATTGTTAAATATAAACTTCTTCTTCTTCTTTCGGCTTCTCCCTTTATTAGGGGTCACCGCAGCGAGTTAAACGTTTCCACCTCACCCTGTCCTCCACGTCCTCTACTCTCACCCCAACTCCCTGCATATCTTCATTTACCACAACCAAATAACTCCTCTTTGGTCTTCCTCTCCGTCTCTTGCCTGGCAGCTCCATCGCCAACATCCTCCTACCAGTATATCCACCACCCCTCCTCTGCACATGTCCAAACCATCTCAGTCTTCCCTCTCGAATTTTGTCTCCTAATTTTCCAACCTCTGCTGTCCCTCTGATGATCTCATTCCTAATCCTGTCCATCCTGGACACTCCTAAAGAGAACCTCAACATCTTAAGTTCTGCCACCTCCAGCTCTGCTTCCTGTCCCTTTGTCAGTGCCACTGTCTCTAAGCCATACAACAAGGCTGGTCTCACTACTCTCTTATATTAATATTATTGTTAAATATAAACACTATGTGAAAAACACCAAAAGTACTATGTAACTATTGTAATGTCCAGTCAACATTTTGGTCAATGTCCTGTTTCACAGAATGCAAACGGCACATACCTGCATTACCATGAAGATGGGGAATCATGCTCTTGTGTGAGTGCAGTTAGTAACAAGACTAGGGCAATAAGAGTAAGGGTGTGGTCTCTTGCTGTGTGATACATAGCCATTTAGTGCCTAATCCCCTGTCCTTAAATGTGACCTCCAATCATTTTGTATGATATCCAACCATTAAATGTGTGACCCCCAGTTATTAAGTGTGTGCCCCAGTGTTATGTGATCCTCAGTCATTTATGGTGATCTCCAGTCAGTTACTGTGAAACAAAGTCAGGTTTTGTGTGATCCTCAGTCATCTATCGCAATCCCCATTCACGGGTTTGTGATCCCCAATCATTTGCAGTGTGATCCACTGTAAACGAATGGGGATCCTGTCTTTTGTACATGATCTCCAGTTATTTATTGTGTGTCTGTTTAATCAGAAAATGTTCAACACCTAGTCTTTTTATAATCCGGTAGGATTTTACAAATCACATTGAGTAACTCTGGTTTTCAGAAGCTTTGACTTGAGCAAACACTTTCTTTATATAGTCATTTCCACCATTCCACAGAGATATTCTGCATTGTCATCTTCAGGACGTACCAAACATCAGTCCTCTCTGGGCAACACAACTGAGTTAAGTCTTGCTGACTAGTGGGTACATCCCTTATAATGTTAACACTGTCCAAATATTTACATTTACATTTACAGCATTTAGCAGACACCTTTATCCAGAGCGACTTACAATACAATCTTACAATCCAAGCAGTTGTGGGTTAAGGGCCTTGCTCAAGGACCCAACAGTGGGATTTGAACCCACCTTCTGGTCCATAGTCCAGTACCTTAACCACTAGGCTACCACAGTCCCCCAAATATCTTACAACATACTTCAAAGTTGTATGTTTGGTATCACTGAACACACAATCAAAAGGGCAGGTTGTGCCTAAACTTTTGATGGGCAATATATGTAAGAATAATATTACACAATAAAGACATAATAAAGGAAATCTTCAAAGGCTACTAACTACCTAAAATTCAACCTTGCAGGAAAAATGTGTTGTTTTTTTTTTCAATAAACCATGACTATTTACGCCAATAATATCAACTGTTCACTAAACCAAGGCAAAAAAATCTGTCTTTATGGTAAGTCTGGTTTAATGAGTATGCAATGCATTAGAAGCCTGGAATATGTTTGTTGGGATGCACATATCCAGCCCAGACCATGCACTGGCATGTCAGTCATGTCTTACAGCCAATCAGAATGACTTGAGATGACACTTGAGCCAGATTCCAATTGGCTTTCAGTGTATGATGCCACTCAAATCTAATAATCTCATGTCAGCAATTATTTTAAGCCATGTAGCCAGCCACTGTTCCCAGCCTGCCCCTGCCTCACACCAAATGGTCTAGAACCTCCAGTGATAAAGCAATGCATAAAGAAATATCTGAAATACAAATGGTATTTAATTAAAATTGACTGTTACGAATATTTAACAGAATCAGTTATCCACAACTCAAATCTGACTTCTATGAACCACTGCATCCATGTACCACCTAAGGTGATATCATTTTCATTAACTTTTGACCACTACCTACTGGCCCAACTGGACTGAAGGTCATCATTTATATAGCACCAACAGCCCAAGCAAAAACGATTTGTCCAATATGAAATGATCTAGTAAATACAAATTTGATCTGGTTTGGGTTGCACTCAGATAGCCTTCTTAAGCATCTGGCAACCATCACTGTTCATTTTCAAATCACAGCCAAGTTAATCCAGCCACATAAGCATGCTCTAATATCTCCAACCTAAAGCTGGTTGATCAGGGACTAACCAAAATTTTTCAAGGACAGGTTATGAGCTGTTTAACGTCCAGTTCCATCCGTCCTTCGCTTTAACGACGAGGTCTTAAGAATTATAATAGGAAATAAAAATGGTCTTATATACATCTAATTGATGTAGGAATGACAGAAAACTAGTACAAGCGAACCCTTGCAATATCTGCTGACAGAAACGAGGACTGCAGGCAGAAAACAACGTGGTAAAGTTACTTTTGTTTTCTTTTTCAGTAAGTGTTTCAAGTTTTATAAAAGATACAAAGGTAAGAATCAATGTATTTTGCAGTACTAAATGGTTTAATGTTGTTTTAAGTAATATCACTGTTTAAAACACTTTGCAAAAAGTATCTAAACAACTATGTGACTATAATAATGTCTGACCAACGTCCATTTTGGTCAACGTCCTGGTACACAGAATGCAATGCGGACATTAAACAGAGCATACCTGTACTCCAATCTAATGCTTCAGCAGAATTAACCATAATCTACCTGAGATCATCTTTTGCAGGGTGGCAAAAAGACAAGACACAAGACAAAGGAAGTGACATCATGCACAACCCAGGTCACCTGGGAGTGACGCATGCCAGACCCCCTGTGGAGGCGAGTCGGAAGTTCTAGACCCACTCACCAACCGTGAGTTCCTGACAACGTCACGCTCCCTCGGCTACCCCAGCATGAGCATCGCAAGAGAAGAGGCAAAGGCAAAGGGGTCAAGGTTAGGGCAGAAGTCAGCCAAGTAGAAAACTGAAAGGTCAGGGAGGCAAAACCAGTGCAGGGAGTTGAAACAGAGGCAGAAAACACAATGTTAACAAGTTAACAGACATGCAACATCAAAGAAAACCAGTGAAAGAAGTTGTACTTAGTAACGTTAAGCGTAATTAAACAGAATTGTGAAGGTAAGTTCTATATTGTCACAGGCTTAAAGGTCTGAAACGTATAAAGTCAACCCTTGTGCAAGTGGAAACCTACAAACAAATATTGTGGTTATATGTGCAGCTTAACCAAGTAACCCAACGTGTATACATTTACTGTCATATGGCTGTTGTAAGTAATGGATGGGTTAAGAGCATGTAAGAAATAGGAGGTACAGAAGCAGATGGCAGTCATCAAGAGTGGCAAATTTGCTTCAGGATGCCTATCTAAGATCACTGAAAACTCTTCTGGTTTTTACTTATTTCAGTCAGGCTTTGCCGTTGGAAGATGTGGTGCCTGATCGTTGCTCATGGACTCACCAGTGTCTCCCCAGAGAGCACCTCCAGCAGGGAGATGAGGTTGTGGCCATCCCGCAGATCCTCGTACAGGTCTGTGATGTGCCTCTGTGCCTGATGGTAACAAGAAAAACAAACAAGTGTCAAAGACCATTACTTTCAAATCATTAAGTAGAAAGGTTGGTTGGGTTTGTTCTTTAAAATACGTTTACAGCAAAGAAAAGCAAAGCATTCTGTTTAACCCATGCATAGCCTGATCATGGTCATGGGGGGCAGTCTGCTGCCTAGCCTAGAATTCACTAGGGGCAGGTAGAGGTACATTTACATTTACAGCATTTAGCAGACACCCTTATCCAGAGCGACTTACAGTTGATACAGTCTTACAATCCAAGCAATTGTGGGTTAAGGGTCTTGCTCAAGGACCCAACAGTGGCAGCTTGGCAGAGGTGGGATTTGAACCCTGGACCTTAACCGCTAGGCTACCACATTCCTAACCCGCCAACCCATCACAGGGTTTCTGTAACTCCTCCCTGTAAACCCAATCTTAGCATTATGAGCTCATGTCAGGGAACCTCAGGAACTTCATTGTCATCAACTGGCCCTAACTACCAAGCCAGTGGGGCAAGGTGAAAACAGAAACTGATTCACTGCCTTTGGAAAATTGGTGTGGGCCAAATCAATTAATTCAAACTCAATTCTACACTGTAAATTAGCTGGAATATCTCCCTAGGGTTTGGGTGGTCAGGTGTGCCTGGCTCTACCCTACCTGTTCAAAAGTATACAAACCAGTATACTAGTTGGCAAAAAGCATTGTAGTGGCATATGAGGTTAAATTAATTAATTAATGCATTCATTTCCTAATCTGCCTTATCAAGGTTGTGTGAAAGCCCGTGCCTAGCCAGTGGCACAGGGTACAAGGCACGATGTTAAATGTGAATATACATTGAAAACAAAAACGCATCACAGCAAATCAACCAGTCCTCGGCAACTTGTCAGTATCAATGCTTGTTAACTCGGTATTTACCTTTGGGTGTCAGGAATCATACATAAAACAATGAAAGTGAAAACATTACTGTAAAAGCCTGCTCTATTAACTGCCAAAAGCATCTTTCAGAAGAGTCGGTCAGCAATATAAAAGCAATAAGTCATGTGTGAACATGACTACTGACATAGGTTTGGTTTTCATTTAAATTAAAGTCAATGCAGTTCTGTCTCAATAGTGGTTCATCCAGATGTGGATATTGGGTATGTCTTTGAAATAATTTACAGTCAACTCCAAAATCCACTCTTGTTAAAGCTGGGTAAACATGAAGAGTAGGAAAAAATGAATTTGTGGTTAACAGTTTTACTCTTACTCTGAAAATATGGGAAAAACTCAAAGCTTTAACCTGATGTAAACATACTAAAAGTCCTTTTAAACATTTGTCACACATACTGGCACTTATCACTCTCTAGAACACTTCAGAATCAAGGTCCCCTTCTGGAAACTCCCTTCTTCAGCTCACCCCACAGGTTTATAGACTTTTGAATTCATGTAGATCAATCACTAAGGGAATTTGTCTTCCACATAAATCACATATTTCTGTTCTAGTTAAACAGGAATCATGGATGCATACTTAGGTAGAAATATTCAGGTGACATGAAGCTAGTTAACCACATAGACACTTTTCTTATCTTTTGTCACCCATCTTTACCAAGGGTGTCAATAATTGATGAGTGAACTGCATTTCTTTGAGAGAAAAATCAAATATAAAAATCTGACCCCATGTTCTTTCTGCAAAGACGCTCAAGCAGTGACAGGAAACTATAAGTGCTGGAGAACCCAAGAGGGAGAGAGTGCGCTCTAGATGCCTATGAGGTTAAATTAAAATCCATGCAAGGGAGATTCGGTTGCACTCCACTCAACACTTAACTACCTCAAACTTTCCAGTGCTGATTGAAGAAGGAGGGACAAAAAACGAGTGAGATAAAAGGAAAAAGAGGCCAATGGAGATGAGTATGAGCAGTGTGGATGAAGCTTTATAAGGGATAAGTTGACATGATAAGAACACAGGAGAAGTCAAGAAAGCAGATAACTTGGACTGTCTGAGAAGCATGATGTGCTGAATGTGAGGAATTTCCAAGCCCTACCATTTTCGCTGCGTTTGTGGTAGCATTACTTGCCAAAGAAGTACTCCATAAAATTATGTTGTCTCACTACACTGCATATGCTGTAGATGTAAGTACTTCCCAAAGCACTGGCACTAAATTTGATATCATTTCCTTTTTTTGTAGCTTGTTTTTGGCCTATAATTTATGCTTTTATGTCATAGGTAGTAATTATTCATTGCTACATGCCCATTTCCAACCTGTTTTAAACTGTAGTGTGCTTTCACCTTATTAGACTTTTGCCTATTGGGAACAGTATGGTTTAAGTTACAAGATATATTGCAAAAAAATGTAATCTCAAAAGTAGTAATACGGGTTTAAAACTCAGGTGAGTTAAAATGGGCAATACAAAAAAAAGAAATGAATGTAAGGCTTCCTTATAGGGTGTACTTGATGCATGGTGATGCAAAAATGTCAAGAGTGCATCTGTAGCTGATATCCACATGGGTTCTGTTTCATTACTCCATCTAAGCCAACTGCATTTTTTGAACACATGATCCCATATTCACCATTAGTGAGTGGCAAAAGTATGTGAATCTTGCTTTCAGTAATCTGATAGCAATATTCTCATATATTCAGAATTTCATTGTTCCATCAATGATGGCAAGTGGTCCTGGTCCGATTGCAAGCAAAACAGGCCCAAACCATGATACTGACCCACCACCATGGTTTCACAGATGGGCTTAAGGTTCTTAGCTGGAATGCAGTGTTTCCTTTCTCCAAACATAACCTTTTCATGTAAACCAGAAAGTTCTATTTGGTCCCATCCGGTCCACAAAAATTCTTCCAATAGCCTTTGGGTTGTCCACGTGATCTTAGCAAACAGCAGACGAGCAGCAATGTACTTTTTTGGAGAAGCAGTGGCTTTTCCTTGCAAACCTGCCAGCACCCATGTTGTTCAGTGTTCTTCTGATGGTGGGACTCATGAACCATTAACATTGCAATGTGAGAGAGGCCTTCAGTTGCTTGAAGTACCCTGGGGTCTTTGTGACCTCACAAAACTATTACAACGCCTTGCTCTTGGAGTGTCTTGGTTAGTCAACCACTCCTGGGGAGAGTAAACAATTTCCTCCATTTGTACACAATCTGTCTGACTGTGGATTGGTGGAGTACAAACTCTTTAGAGATGGTTTTGTAACCCTTGCCAGCTGATGAGCATCACAAATCTTTTCTGAGGTCCTCAGAAATCTCCTTGTTCGTGCATGATACACTTCCACAAACTGTGTGGTGAAGAGCAACTTTGATAGATCCTGTTCTTTAAATAAAAACGGGGGTCCACTCACACCTGATTGGCAGCCCATTGATTGAAAACACCTGACTCTAATTTCACCTTCAAATTAACTGCTCATCTAAAAGGTTCACATACTTTTGGCACTCACTGCTATGTAATTTTGGGGATCATTTTTCCTCAATAATTAAAGACGGTGTAATATTTTTCTCATTTGTTTAAACTGGGTTTTCTTATCTACTTTTAGGACTTGTGTGAACATATAATATATCAAGCAACACTGTATGAATCGTTTACACCCCTATTCGACACTATTACTCAGATACAGCAAGACTCTTGGTTGTATGTTTGTCCTTAATAACTTCTCTTAAAAATGCCCTAAATTGTCTGGCCGTCCTATGCTACTAGTCTACTTGGTTCGTCATGAGGGAACCAACGACATCCAGGACGTGAAACATGTATCTTTTATACATACATTCGCATACCTGATGACAAAACCCAATAAAAGTAAATGTATTGGTAAATGGATAAAATTTTCATAGTTGGACTCCCAAAGGGGAATAACGTGTGTTTTTGTAGAATTTCACCTGAGAAAACCGACATGTATAGCAATCTGAAGCCCCCACACAGCTAAGCAACTGTCGAGCAGGATGGGAAGTTGAGTGGGCCATGAATAAAACAAATGACTTGCTTGCTTTGGAGGAAATAAAGCTCTCCAGATGTAGATGATTCCTCCTCACCTTTCATTAGAACGAAGCGCACAGTAATAAAACCTAACAAAGGGCCTGGCCGCAATGCAGTATATAGACAGAGTGCATTTGTCTGAGTCAAACATATTAAGCATTAGGCATTTCCAATCCACACCTCAAGGTGTGTTTAGAAGTTTCAAATAGAATAGGGATTTCCCATTAAGATAAGCTAGATACAAAGCACGACAGCTTGATCTTTATTCCCAGGTAGGAAAGTTTAATTCTAATTCTGCACTTCCCAAACCTCGCTCAGTCTCTAAACATCATTTCAGTGCATAATGACAGGGAAGGCGAAGTACGCTTTCGCTAGGTGGTAACTAGGTTTCTAATTGAGCCTGACCATGGTGAGGTTTAAATAAAGCTAGAGGGACAGCTGAATCTGACTTCTTCTGCCAAAGCAAACTTGAACATTTTATGCAATATGTTTAGGCACTGCATTTCTACAGTATTTCAGAAGTACACAGTGCATTTTTGTGGACATAGTGGCTTGGGTCTACTGCAATGCATGGTGGCCTTTAATTTGATCTAAATTACGACCAGTTTAGCTAATGCCAAGTAGACCCACTAGAGCAGTGATCCCAAAGGGGGGTGCACAACTAGGGTGGGCAAGGGCAAAGTTACATGAGGACATGTTTGAGCCAGAAAAAATAGATAACATAATGCAATCACTGTGAAACATGATTTGTAACTCAATTATGTATTTTTAGTATTGAAGTTTAAAACTGAAGTTTAGTAAAGAAGTAAATTCCAGTGGGGTTGGAAGCAAAGATGTGGGGGGTGTTCTCAAAAATATTCTCATCTACCAAAGGGGGAGGTGGGGGGGTTGGGTGTGGGGGCATTGAAAAAAAGGTTAGAGTAGCCACAAGGTTAGAGCGTGGTTCCCAAACGTTTTCTGCAAGCCCCCTTTGTAATAAGAATATTGTCAAGCCCCCTCCACCCTCTCCGAACAAAGATTGTATGCATCTTTGCTTCCAAACCTTATACTGGCATATATTAATCATTGGTAATTTAATACTGGAAACCAAACCAAAATAGACGACAAATAATATCTACATTGACCATTAAACATTGACGCAATTATGTATCTTCAATTTTTTATTGTGGAACAGCATTCACTTGGCCTTTGATCCAAAAACCCCTCCACTTTGGAAACCACTGGGTTAGCACAAAATGTGCTTCCTCCGCAATCCATTACGTGCTACCACGAGGTACCATTTTGCTAGTTTTGTTAATGTACTAGAGGTAAGCTTTAACGTCCCATTCATATATTTCATTGATTTAAGCTGGGCTATTTGCCATTGAAATACATGCTCTCTTGCACTCTGATAAGGGGTTCTTTCATTGTTAGCAGTAGTGTAAGTACTGATCTCCAAAAACACATTAAATGTCTTATTGTTCTGCCAAATGAGCCCATTGTTCTGCTTTTCTGAAACTACAACTACACATTCACCTGGCACTAACATTCTAGCAATAAACTTTGCACAGCAAGAACTGGCAGGCGCTGTAAATTGTTTCTTATTATTAGACTAGACTGGCTGTCTTACAGCTGTGTTGTAACCCCAGTACAGCCCAGCTTTAAATAAAGCAAATGAAGGTCCTGCTTCCATGTTGATAGCCTGGTGTTTTAGACATGCTGTAAGCAGAAGTAAATCCTGGTTAAATACCTTCATGAGATGCTTGTTCACCCATTTTGTGAAGGTCTTTTTCTGTACTCGGTCACGCTCATCTGTAGAAAAGAAAGAAAGCAAGAGAACTCAGCAATCATGGAAACAGCAACAATTAAAAGAGATTTATGAGTTCTGGGATCAGCAAGGGCTGCTGGATCTAATCTCCAACCCTGCTCTACATTGCCAGCCTTCGTTAATGAGCTCTGCTAGAAATTGCTTAATTATTGCCATCAGTGGTGTGGTTCATGCTTGGAGTAAGAGCACTGAAGTCTGTGAGTGATTCTGCTGGATTTGAAATCAACCGAACCAAAACAGCTTTTATTTTCACCATTTTAAATGTTGGATGCCCAAGGCTATGTGATATCTCATCTTAAAAGCACTTACGTGTTACTAACGCAAACGTTTAGCTAAACACCAAAGAGATCTTTCTCGTCACTGTTGCACTGGTCTGTTGCTGAACAATGAAGCAGGATAATTAAACAAATTGAGGACTGATCATATCTTATTATGTTGGATGCTCTCAGTCTTGTGGCCCCAACTAGATAATTTAATCTAAAAAATGATTCAATACTATACATATTACTAATGAACATCACAAATCTGCAAATGTCAAATTGCACCACTGAGAAATGACTCTTTCACTTCTCATTCTCAGATACTGCAACCTTGTTTTTATGAAACCATACCCAATATTATTAGAGATCCCAGAATAAATGCTCGGTGAAGATCTAGACTGAAATTACCATGAAAATAACGTAACTGAAAACGATACATAAGCTCACTGTCAAATGAACTCAAAGAACTTTCCATGGTACAATTCTGAACAGAGTGACTCTGGCTAAATCATCTGTCATTATAAAACCCATAACCGGACTTCATGACTACAGAGAAAGGATGTGGTTTGTTCTGGATTGAGGTTTTCTTCCAAAAGTTAAAAAAATCTCCCTTAAGTATAGTTCACTAACAAACTGCAGACCATCTCAATGTTCTGAAATGAGCAAGTCGCAACAATCACGTCTTTATGTCATTATTATAATAGTGACCATAAAGTTCAGAAAGTTTTGTGTTCCAGACCAGTGTGGAGTTTGCATTTTCTCTCTGCAAGGAAGGTCAGCTTGGATCTCTAAAGTGTCCCAGTGAGAGTGAGTGAGCATGTACGTGTGCATGTGTCCTGTGGTTAAGTGGCGCCATGTCTGAGGTTGGTTCCTGTGTTGCTCCATCAATCCCCATTAGAAACTACAAAATATGCTATACAGAGCACTGACGACACTAAATCGAGTCAATATCTGGCAGGACCATCATTTACCATTTTTAGTGCATTAATTTCTGAACAAACAATTTTGTTAATTATTTGCTCATTCGTAAAATGTACAGTGGGGCAAAAAAGTATTTAGTCAGCCACTGATTGTGCAAGTTCTCCTACTTAGAAAGATGAGAGAGGTCTGTCATTTTCATCATAGGTACACTTCAACTATGAGAGACAAATCCAGGAATCACGTTGTATGATTTTTAAAGAATTTAATTGTAAATCATGGTGGAAAATAAGTATTTGGTCACCCACAAACAAGCAAGATTTCTGGCTCTCACAGACCTGTAGCAACTCTGCAATTCTGTCCTACACACGAATGGAATGGGCCAAATACCAGCTATAGTTTGTGCAGACCTGGTGAAGACTTACCTCTGTCATTGCCAACAAAGTATTGAGCTGAACTTTTGTTATTGACCAAATACTTATTTTCCACCATAATTTACAATTAAATTCTTTAAAAATCCTACAATGTGATTTCCTGAATTTCTTTTCCTCATTTTGTCTCTCATAGTTGAAATGTATCTATGATGAAAATTACAGACCTCTCTCATCTTTCTAAGTAAAAGAACTTGCACTATCAGTGGCTGACTAAATACTTTTACCCCAATGTATTTTAACATATTATGCCCTTTAAAATGAATAGACTAATGCAGAAAAAAACAAACGTATGCAATTAATAGACTAATGCAAATGTAAAATATAAAAGAAATATAAAATAAAAGAAATATATGTATATTATGATATTATTAAATGCACGTAGGAATTTCTACCATATTTCCGTCACCTACATGTGGCACTAAATCAAGCAGGATACAACCATGATTTCATGGCTATACACTGATATGCATTAAGTACATTCCCAGTGTCTCCCCATTAAACTATTTTTTGTTTTCTCTTCTGGTATGTTATTAATGGTCATCATCAGTAGCTTCTCATATTTGGCTTCCTGGAGATGTCACGTTTTCTTTAAAAGATCAATAGCCTCTGTTAACATCAGTTTATCAGCTTGACACTTTTTTAAAAATGAAAACTGCTTTTGACTTCCTTTTTTGATGTCTGGGACTGTAACTATAAAATCTAATTGAGCGCTGTTAGTCTGTTTGTTGTACAAACTTATACTGATGGAGATTTAATTGCTGTTCTTAAACAGTTTGTTCTTTCAGGAACAAAACAGCCCAAAACTGCACCAAAAGAACACAGTCTTGTTCAAATACGTCTCTTTTTCCCCTCTTTTTCTTTATCGAAGAATAAACATTTATTACTGTTTAGTCTAAAACAATAAGGAAGTCGATCTGAAACGAGGGTGTCTTGTTCATTCAAATGTTTACCAAATGTATATCTGTCCAAAAGCCCCAAAAGCCTGCACAGCATTCCTGCAACATATCAGTACCTGTGCATACCAGACTAAAGCAGCCAATTCCATGACTTAAGATCCCTTTAAAATTAAAGCACTGCATTCTTGTCTGACTATTGCCAAGAGCAATTTTTACTATCTGGGCTTCAATGTAACTGACAGCAAGGGCAGACATCAAGGGGAGGGGCTTCACTCAATTTGGTAAGACAAGAGTACAGAGTTTGATCTCTAACTAGCAGAAAGATCTACAAATACATTTGCGCTGGTAAACACAAATTTGAGCAACTACACAAAACCACATCTGCCTTAAGTTAATGTAAATCACTGCAGGTTAGAATAACACATTGTGTAGATGAATTTTTATAGTGCTACCTTTCTTTCCTTCTGTGGACCTGAGCATCCCTTGGTAGTAGCTCTCATCTGTGAAAACCCCGTCACTACCCACACTGTCAGTCGAGTAAGTCCTAAAACACTGCTGCAGAGCCATGTCTAGACTGAATTTAAAACTACTGAATGCACTCCTGTTGCAACCGATTGTTAGTGGCTTCTGAGCACGAGGAGGAAACCCATGGAACTGGGAGGGTGCGTTCCAAATCAATGACTTCTGCTCTTGCTTAACCTCCTGCTTTCCCTCCATAAACTCACATTTTTTTACCCGCCTGTTCAGTTCCCTTTTCCTCCTCCTCCTTTCTTTCCCCACTCAATAATTCCACACCCTAGGCTATACAGGAGAAGTTGGTCCTTCACTACTCTTTCTGATAGGAAGGGGAATCATTAGGAAAGTAGCCCGCCGTCTCTCAACCTCCCTCCGTCCTCTGTTGGGGGATGGGGGCATGGGATGGGATTTTTTTTTTTGCCAAATCAGTTCTTTGACACTGCCTATTAACAGGTCACAGTCCATGGGAAGCTATCCCAAAATTCACAGTGTGCATGCAAGTATCCTGAATGGCCACCAGTCTATCATAGGGCTGGCAAGGGATCACTGTTAAATAACCAGGTGATGAGCCCCCCTTTCAGCCTTCACTTATTTTTCCTTAGACCTGGCCCAAAGTTCCTGACAGAGGGGCACTACTGTGGTAGGTCTGTAAATCGCAGCATATGGTTTAACACCAGCAAGACGAATGCTCCCCTGACCATCACATCATAAGAAATCTGTGGTCAATATGCTGATGTTACTTAACACCCAAGGGTATTAAGGTAGCCTAGCGGTTAAGGTACTGGACTATGGACCAGAAGGTCCAGGGTTCAAATCCCACATCTGCCAGGCTGCCACTGTTGGGGTCTTGAGCAAAGACCCTTAAAACAACCCACACTGGGGGCCCCCCCCCCCCCCCCCCCCCCCCCACCCCCCCCCCCCACCCCCCCCCCCCCCCCCCCCCCCCCCCCCGCCCCCCCCCCCCCCCCCCAACCCCCCCCCACCCCACCCCCCCCCCCCCCCCCCCCCCCACCCCCCCCCCCCCCCCACCCCCCCTCACCACCCCACCCCCCCCCCCCCCCCCCAACCCCCGCCCCCCCCCCCCCCCCCACCCCCCCCCCCCCCCCACTCCATCCCCCCCACCCCCCCCCCCCCCCCCCCCGCCCCCCCCCTCCCCCACCCCCCCCCCCCCCCCCCCCCACCCCCCCCCCCCCCCCCCCCCCCCCCCCCCCCGCCCCCCCCCCGCCCCCCCCCCCCCGCCCCCCCCACCTCCCCCCCCCCCCCCCCCCCCCCCCCCCCCCCCCCCCGCCCGGCCCCCCCCCCATCACGCCCCCCCCCCCCCCCCCCCCCCCCCCCCCGCCCCCCCCCCGCCCCCCCTTTTTTTTTTTTTTTTTTGTGGTTTTGTTTTTTTTTTGTTTTTTTTTTTGTGGTTTGTTTTTGGGTTTGTATTTGTTGTTGTTTGATTTGTTTTGCTTTTGATTTATGATTGTTTTGTTTTTTTTGTTTTTTTGTTTGTGTTGTTTTTAGTGCTTTTTTTTTTTTTGTTTTTTTTGTTTTTGTTTGGTGATTTTGTTTTTTTTTTGTGTGTTGTGTTTTGTTGTTTTTTTGTTTGTTTATTTTTTTTGGTTTTTTGCGTATTTTTTTTGAAATTTTTTGTTGTGTTGTTTTGATGGTTATGTGTTTTTTGTTTTTTGTTTTTTGTGGATTATTCCCCAAGGTATTTTTTTTTTTTTTCTTATGTTATGCTGGTAGTTATTTTTTATTTGTTTTTTTTTGTTTTCGGTTGTGTTTTTATAGGTGTTTTTTTTTTTAGTTTGTGGTTATTGTTGATATAGCTAGTTATCGGAGTGATTATTTGTTCATTGTTTATTTGAGTTATTGTATTTGTTTTTTTTTGTTTGTTTTTTATTGTAAAAAATAATCAATTAGGCGAAGAGGCCCACAAGGGGGGAGAGGAGATTTTGTTTATTATTTTATATGTTTTTTTTTGTTGTGTGTGTTTAAGGAGGTAAGCATAGGGAGCTATTGGTTATTTAAAAGTCACTTGGCGAGATGTTTTTGTGTATTTTGGTGTTTATTTCTTTGATCTTATTTGTTTTTGTTTTTGATGTTCTTAAAAGATATTGTTTGGTTTTTCTGGGGATCTCAAGAAGGTAGTTTTTGTTTTATTTATTTTGTTTGTTATTACTGGTTTTGTGGTCTTAGTATAGTGTTCTGTCGCTGTTTTTGTGTTTTAGTTTAGAATTTTTACATTTTTATTAATTTTAGTGGGGTGTTACCCTGGGTTGTTAAAAATACGTGGTATAATGGTTTGTAAATTAAGGGTGGAGTTTTTTATTTTTTTTGTATATTACATTTTTAAGGTGGTTTTGCTAGGTGTTTTTTTTTTTTGTGGTGGTGGGTGACTGTGCTTTATTGTTGTGGTGGTAATGGTTGGTGAATTATTGTCAAGTTATGAGTTTGTGGAGTGGTGGTTGGTTTTGATGTTTTTGAGTGGTTTGCTGTGGTGAGATGTTTTGATTTTACCCCCCCCCCCCCCCCCCCCCCCCCGCCCCCCCCCCCCAAGGGGGAGGGGGAGAGAGAAGGTGCGGAGAGGCTGGGAAAAAACAAAGGGAGTCGGTTCGCCCCCATTTTCCCCCCGCCCCCCCCCCCCAGACAGACCCCGACCCTACACCCCACCACCCACCGGCCCCACACCAAACCCATCCACCCCACTACAACCCTCCCCCACCCCCCCCCCCTACTCACCCCACCCACCCAACACCACCCCCCAACACCCCCCACCCCACCAAACCAACAGGACCACCCCCCCCCCCACCCCCCCCAGCCCCCAACCCCCAACCTCCAGAGGACCCCCCACCAGACCGCCCCCCCCCCCACCCCCAGGTGCGTCACGAACCCCCCCCCCACCAATCGCCACGCCCACAAACAAAAAAAAAAACACAAAACTATACCAATTTAAAGTCGCTCTGATAAGGCCGTCTGCTAAATGCTCACACTGATTGACCTGTTTTCGCTCCTTCCGAAAAAGTGGTGTCGTGGCTGCAAATAGAACTCACTACTGATCAGGCGTCCTTTCTTTCGGATTGTAGAAGGTTTTAACTTTGCAAACCCGGTTGGAAGAGCTGCCAGATGCTGCTAGTGCTCAGTGTAATGGGAATCACACTAAATTAACCTGCCACTTTCTGATTATTTTATAGTTTATTTTTAAATACTACATAGGAATTTCCTGTATTTTCTGGTTGTATTCTAAAAAGACTGAGGAATAATTAGATATGGTCACTATACCTCCTACCTAAAACAATGGTATAGTAATCTAGACCTAGTTATCTGTGCACCAGCACTGTACATCCAACAGACATAAATATATGATTAGAATTGGTGGAGAGAGAGCTGATGTTCAGACTAATCCTCAAAACAAACAGTGGTAATTTGTTAACCTGCCACCACAGTATCCCATGTTTAAGTTCCCATTGCGATTGGCCGTGCCTTGGCATGAGGGAGGTTGGACAGTGGGGATAATCAACAGAGACACCTACTCAGCCTTGTAATGGACTGAGGAGACAAGCTTGTGATTTCCAGGATAGGAAGTATGGATGGGACATCCACATCACTAAAGCCCTCTTTAGCTTACTTTACTTATCATTCTATAAAAATATATCAGCTGATGTCACTAGCTTTAGAAGTCTAAATGACCTTGTTGGGCGTGGTTAAGGCAGAAGAATTAGCATGGCAAGTGATACAATCTTATCTACCAAAGACTTGTGTGCACGCTGATAGCACACCAAATCCACCTCTCATACAGCCACAACTGAGCTAATGTGTTGAGGCTTAAGGGGATGCTCAGTGGTGCTGTGGTAGCCTAGTTGTCAAGGTACTGGACAATGGAACCCTGAGCAAGGCCCACAACCCACAGTGCTTGGATTGTAAGACTGGATCAGTTTTTGTAAGTCGCTCTGGATAAGGGCGTCTGGCTAAATGATAAAAATTTAAATATGGTCTAACAACAGCAGCTAGCTTGGCAAGACCTGGGATTTGGAACTCACAACCTTCAAATTGTATTACTGAGCCTTTACCATTGAGCTAAGGGAAATATTAAACAAAACATTGTTCTCTGCAACTGAACAGCCCACATCTTAACAATACAGTCCCAATCCTTCTTTTTTTTCATGTTCTCTTGGATTAGCAGATATTGCAGAACTAAGAAGTGCTGTCTGTTTAACTGGAGTTAGTACAACATCATCTACTTGTGCTTGGCTTGCATGCTTTAGGCGTCAAAGCAGAAGAATGGCACGTGCCAGTCATGCCCACAAGGAGATTTGAGGAACCATCCTATAAAAGCTAATTACGAAATTAGTCAATGGAATGAAGTGATTACATTTTTCAGTTCCCTTATTTCATGATGGTGAGCTTTTCTACTGATAAATCGTAACTTACTTCCACCCTTGTGTCACTTGCATGTTGTTCAAAAGACTATATATGATTACTGGATTACAGGTAGCCTGATGTACCAGAAAACAACAACAGCACACACTTTTTTGAGAGGAGGTTTGTTATGAGTAAAACCAGCAGAGGGCACCTTTGGGGTCTTAGCTCAATGGGAAAGCCATTTTATCATACAATGGAAAAGTGACTCTGGATGAAGAATCAGTTTTACAATCACATTTTGTCTTGCCACAAGATATAATTAAAGTGGAATCATTTGAGTCGATCATGTTTGATGCACAGCCTTGACCTGCAAATGTGAATTGAAACTTATGCAACAACAGCAGCATGATCTGAATCAAGCTGAGCATGCTGAGCACAAGATCATCACGACCAGTCTCCACAAAGTACAGTCATTGTCTCTGTGTGGTTCAAACGCGTGCATTATATAAAGAGCAGTGTGTGACCATGAGCAAGCACATGTTCTGATCATTTTGATGCAGCACTTCAAAGCACTGATTTTAACAAACCAGACACAACAACAAGCCGATGTTTGGGTTGTAATTACACAAAATGGCAGTGCATGCACAAAGACATCTTAGAACTTGATCTACATATAGGAGATGTAACTTGATTCAGAAACATTTGCCCTAAGGACATACTGTACTTGACGGGGAATATAATGAGAGGATTCTTTGGATTTTAACCCAGGAAACAGCCTGTCCAGGCTTGAAATCACATAAATATCTCCACTGGAGTTAGGGCAGCCCAAACACATGGTACTACCTGACAACAGAAGCATGCAAGTGTACCATACTGTATCGGGCAAAATTGAAACAAAAATCATTTAACACCTGAAATGCACTAACTAAGCATGAGAGGTTGCCATGAGTGACTTTTTATTTTTTTATAAACCTATGGCACAAACATCAGCGACTAACACATAAATGTACTATTGGTAACATTCATAAGAACTAATGCTTCTGGAAAGCAATGTAGTCATTACCAGTTTACTCCAGCACAAAAACCAACCACCTGGTGAAACCAGACTTCGCTTTTTCCACTCTCCAGTGTGTGGCACACTGTGCATGAAGAATCTGGGTTAGCTCGGTTTCACTGACCCTTTTAAAGCTAACAAATGTTTTTCTCACACACACCAAATTTGAAAACTGCAAACAGTCCACACCATTACATTACAGACCCCTCGTCAGTTCTTACAGTTAAATTCAACATGTTAAAAAAAAAAATTGAAACACCACCAGCAAATCTGACCATTTATGTTGACAACACCAAGCCCATCATGTGGCTCAGTGCTTACGGCTTCTGGACTATTCATCTTAAAGTTAGGAATTCAAATTCCAGCCCTTAAAGCTGCCACCACTGAACCCTTGATCTTCATCTGCCAAGCTCCATTGTAAATTGGTCTGAATAAGGGAGTCTGTTAAATGCTTTAAATGTAAAATGTTTCCACTCACAATAAACTGTTAAACGATGCATGTCGTTTAGAAAATAAGCATGCAGCGTGTGGAAAATAACTATAGTAGCATGCATTAAAAAAGAAAGCTAAGAAAAGGCAGTTTAGATGTATTTAGGAAATGCAGAGTAGAATACACAACTATACACTGTATAAATACCTATATATATATATAAAGTTAAAATAAATCTTTGTCCTCAGAACTGACACCCATTATCCCGTATGTAAAATCAAATGTGCATGTGAGAACTCGTGCTGGAGATCCCATACCAACAACTGGAATGCCAGAGGCACATATTTTCCCCATCTTTCACCCACTCTCACAACACTGTCATTAAAATGTCCTTATTTATGACAGTTGTATGGTATGTGGATTGGAACACTTCCCAAATGACTCAAAGTTGCAGCAGAAAGCACAGAGACCATATTCTTAGTCAAGTCATACAAGATACTTAAGGTACTGGACTATGGAACAGAAGGTCCAGGGTTCAAATCCCACCTCTGCCAAGATGCCATCGTTGGGTCCTTGAGCAAGACCCTTAGCCCACAATTACTTGGCTTGTAAGACTGTATTATTGTAAGTTGCTCTGGATAAGGGCGTCTGCTAAATGACATAAATGTAACTCATTTCTCTCTATATGTAAGAGTTGGAAAAAGTTCACCTGTTATTACCTAGCACTTATGGATTGGTGTTAACTGGTCAGGGGCTGGAGGAGAAAAGCAAGGCTTGTGCTCCAGTCTAAAGACTAGATGAACTGACTTTAAACAGGACTTGGAAAGGGTTTAAAACTATATTGGATAAAGGCCAAAATTGCTCAAAGGGTTTTTTACACCATGGAAGCCCTGGCATCGCACTTCCTCTTGTTTCCACAGACCGTTTGTAAAGAAAACCAATCGGGACATGGCATAAAGCCACTTGTTCATGCACGTCAAAAAAGGAGAAACAGAATTTGTGGATGTGTATTGCTAAGAGAGATTCAGTGAGGGGCTCCAACAGTGAAAACATTTTTTCATGCCAACATATTCTTCATAGCCAAGAGGTGTCCTTGAACGACCGAAATCTGGTCTTCATTTACGATTTAGGATAGTCTATTTGATTAAAATGTTAAAGCTTGGGTCAGGATGAGAGTTAAGAGGATGTCTCCCTCTTGTGGTTTACAATGAAGAACGATGACTGTTCCAGTCAACATTAAAAATATAGCTCAAGTATTTAGTATTTATAAAGAAAACCCAGTAAGTATTCAGACTGTAGATATTTAAAGAGATTACATTATAACCCATCTAAACCCAGGGCATTAATTTAGTTCAGCTGTCACAAACCCCAACCACAAACTTGCAGCTGAGGAAAAACATTTTCAAATAGTTTAATAATACAATATGAACTGACTGTACTGTGACTACATATGTGAACCTTAGATATGACAAAATATACATACCATCTCGGTATGTATGTACTCAGACGGTGGTGGCCTAGCGGGTAAGGTACTGGACTATGGACCACAAGGTCCAGGGTTCAAATCCCACCTCTGCCAAGCTGCCACTGTTGGGTCCTTGAGTAAGGCCCTTAACCCACAATTGCTTGGATTGTAAGACTGTATCAATTGTAAGTCGCTGTGGATAAGGGCGTCTGCTAAATGCTGTAAATGTAAACTCTGACTTTTAACCATAGACGAATCAAACCATTCCATTCTATCAAACTGGTTCAAAGTCAGAGTTCACACACTCAATACGCAATAGTACAAACCTAATATATTGACTTATCTTTATTTTTTTAAACATTTCTTAATAAGAGTTCCACTCATTTAACTCTGATGGTTCCAGAACCTAGTCAAGTCCAAAATGATCTGCACTGATTCAGTTAACAGCCATGGCAAGTCTACAAAAAAAGAAAATATGAGTAATGTTCCCAAAGCAATGGACCCAAACAGTTTTACAGAAACTGGGTGTATTTTTAGATGGTCCAGAAGCCTCCGGGAGAGATGTGGAGACTTTTCCGATGCAGGGAGTTTCCCACTAAAACTACAACCTAAACAGAATTCTTCCTTAGCATGAAACACTATATGATGCCCAAAATAATACCATAAACATCTGTTATTTTTATAATCCTTGAATCCCTGTAATGTGAACCCTTCACTGTGTTTAAAATGAATTACTATAGTGTAGCTAACTACAGAACAGCCTTTAGCCATAATCCCACACTTTACTACAGTTGTGTTAGTCTGTTTGCTTTAGACGAGGGGAGTCAATCTCAGATCCGGGAAGGTGACAGCTGTAGACAGGTTAACACTTTCACTAAAACACTACATACAGCATTGCCAAATAAAGGCATGGTTATAGAACTCAGCTGAAGCTCAAAATCCAACAGATACAAGCCGTTCCTGCATTGTTCTTTCCAAATGGGAGCTTTCTGAATAAAGAGGCAGAGTATGATTTACAAGTAGGCATGGCTATCTCCTAAGTGAAAAGGTGATGGTCCAAATATTACAGAAAGCATTCTGAATGTCAGACCACACCTTTAACCGTGGCTTATTGTTTAACTTTTGGCCTCAGGTATGTGTTTGCCCATCTGTGCCTTTTGAATTTCTTGAATGCGCTCTGTGAATTTCCATGGTTCGAATTGAAATAATCTGAATATCAAATTCATACAAAACAGGAGTGAGAAGTTATTTAAATATCAGGCTTGGTCTTGGATACAAGTCTAATACAGCCTCAAGCATCTATATGCAAATTACTGATTTCAAAGTGAAAGGAAGTTAATGCTGCCCCTACACAAAAACTTGTTCATTTATTGACTTGTAAATTTCATAAACTTGTTAATTTAATAACGCGTCTTCATTTGGAAGGGTGCATAAACTTGTAATGTTTTTATGCATTACAATTTCCAAAAGATGTTAAGATTAACTGTTCTTTCTGTTGCTTTTGTATGATTCATTTAAAAAATAAACAAAATGTGTAATTCACCCCGACATTTGCACAAGACTATGTATTTTGGAACAAATTTATTTTTACTTGTAACGTTTAACCCCACACCTCCTGGTCAGGGTCAGAGGGCAACAGTGACTATCCCTGATGGACGTCATGGCAGGGCTGGGTTGAAGCAATGGGTTATGATCCCCTGACTGGCCTGCCCTCCCTCAGACAAAGCTCATCTTGTCTGCATGTAACACCCATCATGGCCAGAAGGCACAGCCAGGACTTGAACCCGGGTCCCTGCAGTGGTGGGCTAGAGTCTTATTAAACTGCTGCGCCAACCAAGCTAATTTTGGAACTAAATAATGTAGTAAAAGTAACTAATATTATACCACAGTTAGTTCTGACCCGCAGTCTGATTGGCTGAGAGACATTTTTCCCCATGACGTTATTATCGATAATGGCACTCTGACCAACGCTCTGTAAGTATTACTCCTCAGCATACACACGTAACCTAGCAACGACACCCGCCCTCAAAAGCAGCCAAGTTATAATGACACAAACAAAACACTGCCAAAATGAAGGCCATAATTAGTTTATAAAAGGATTTAAATTTGGAAGATGAAGCTATTAATGACCAACCTGAGTCAAAGGTTTATCACCTTTAGGATTTGGAAGAGCTGGAAAAGCAAAACGAAGTCAGTCCTTTAAATCAAACATCCCGGGCTCTTAAGGGATTCCCAGCTCGACTGAAGATCAGTTTTAGTCCCATCAAAAAAAATGACCTGAATCAGCTTCATCTCTCACACAGACGTCGTTTGCTTGAGTTAAACTCGGCGTCTTTAATTAAACACCATCCACGGCTGATCGGAGCTTCATCCATGTGACAGGAACGTTATCTGTAAGTCCAGCTCTAACCCAGAGAAGCTGCTGATGCTCTGTAACTCTGCTGTTACATTTCTGACTGATGAGATTAACATTAAGAGCTTCATCATACACATTTATAATCGCTAATCAAACGGGATCCTAGACCTTGCTTAGAACACCGGGATCTCACTCCGATTTGCTTCAGTCGGTAGAATAGTGGATCTTAGTAACAGCCTGCCTTATTAACCCAACCCATTTTATTTGCTGAATGTAAATAAACCTTCTTTTTAATAAATTTAAACTTACCAATCAATATATTTGTGTTTACTGTCTGTATAATAAAGTTATTGGTAATTCTGTTCCTCAACTTTAATGACTGAACGGCTTAGCCACGTGGTAACGATATAATGGAACCATTTTACCTCACGGAATGGTGATAAACAAATCATTTTTCTGTCCTCTTTATCTTAAAATCTAACAATAAATGGCGATAACGGAACTGTGGTACAACCGCAATAATACACTCGTGTGTAATACACTTCAAAGTGAGATATTATGCTGCAGTCGTAGGAACAAGGCCAAAGGCCAAGGCCAAACACCGTGCATTACTGCTTAAATAAAACTTTTTTGTTGTACTTCAGTTAGAAAAGGTTACACCATTGTTACTGATGCTCTCAGTAAATTAACTCAATCTATTAATCTTTCATCAGAAGTCAGATATATAAACTAGCAGCTATTAAAATGGAAAATAATAAATAAACAAGTAGTGTGATCAGGTTTGTGATTCGAAACCGTGACAAAACATTTTTTTACTCTTAAACTGAACTCAAGATCGGCGTTACTGTGGTGCAAATGATTAGAGCTATTGCCTCACACTTCCAGAGATCCCCATTTCTTCTCCTGGCCCAGACTGGGTCTAGGTCTGTGTGGAGTTTCCATGTTCTCCCATTGTGGGTTTTCTCCAGGTACTTTAGTTTCTTCCCACATTCCCCAAAGACATGTGTTAGGTCAGTGGGTCTCTCTAAAGTGCTGTTAGGCACTGCCGATTAGGACCTGGCTCCCTGCAGCTGCATTAAACAGGTGACTAAGAACGAATGAATGAAAGAATGAATGAATGGAGTCTGGTTTGAATTGGCATGAAGTGCTTTAGACTTGAAAAAGTTGCTAGAGAATGCGGTTACGTAAATTAGTTCCAGAATATAACGAGATTTCACACAAAAGGAGACTCAAATCATTGGTTCAGCACAGGTCTATGGAGAAAAAAAAAATCAGGACAATAAATAAAAAGCTACAGACAAAGTCAGTCAGAGTTACTACTAGCACACAAGGGGTTAACCCCCACCCCCAGAACTCCGCCTATTCTTCTCCCTAAATAGTAGGCACCGTCCCAAACTCAAACAGCCAGCCACGCTAAATAGTATGCTGTGATGGTACGTTTTGCGGTTTGGGACGTACCCGGAGTCAGCGTTTACTCACCGGCGCAGCACATGCGGCTGTACAGATGCGGTCCGACTTCTCCGCAGCTCAGTTCGTGAATATACGCCGCGCGTCCGTAAATCACGTCCATGCTGAAAGTAGCGAGACAGGGAGCAAGAGCCGCAGCGGCTGCCATCTCCTCCGCAGCCGCCATGTTCACTGTTTAACGCCGTTTCTCTCCACTACTGGTCTCGTGCGCTGCTTAGCTCCTCAGCGCTGTGTTTTCAGTACACACACAGATAGACAGAGCTCAGGCGGGAGAAGCAAAGCCCGGCCCATCGAGGTGTGATGGTGGAGCTACAGAGCGCAGAGCTCCGGGACTAAGCTATCTGAAATGTGACTCCGAAGCACATCCCAGTTCAATCCGTCACTCGGTCTCTGAACAACTAACGCACTCGGACTTCTCCTTTAAAACTGAAGCGATTGTTCAAACAATAGCCTTCGCTTTATTACTCCTAATAACCGAAAGCCACAGTCAGGATCCGTCTAAATCAAAATTAGCCAGGAAAAATGTACATGCGCTGTTATAGTAAAACTGTGAATTGCTTGACAGTTTTAATGTCAATGTTCACAGTTTGACAATGAAGTTCACGGTTCTTCATATGAATTTTTGATGGAATTTGGCCACTTCATGGTTCTTCTGTGAAATTTCATAGTACGACTATAACTTGGTGGATTATGAAATGGCATGATTATTTCACAGTTGTAATATGAATTTTGGTGGTCATTTGGCCCACTTCATGTGCTAATGATCAAAGTCATAGAATAAATATAAACTGGTGGACTATGAACTGACCCGGAATTATTTCACAGTTGTACTATGAATTTTAGTGAGTAATTTGGCCACTTTCATGGTTGTTATACTGCTCAAATGTCATCATAGAATAATATAAACCTGGTGTGGACTATGAACATGACCCTGAATTATTTCACGTTGTACTATGAATTTTGGTGGTCATTTGGCCACTTCAGGTTCTATGTCAAATGTCATTAGAATAACTATAAACCTGGTGACGACTATGAATCTGACCATGAATTATTTCAAGTTGATACTATGAATTTTGGTGGTCATTTGGCCACTCCTGGTTCTACTGTAAATGTCATAGATATAACTATAAACCTTGGTTGGACCATGAACTGACCAGGAATATTCCCAGTTTTGTACTATGAATTTTGTGGTCATTTGGCCACTTCATGGTTCTACTGTCCAAATTTCAAAGTAATTTTTTCGGGGAGGCACCTATTTAATTTGTAATTATTGGCAAAGCAGGACAAATAAGACTAGAAGACTTAATGCATTCGAGCTAGCCACAGATAAAAAAAATGTAAAAATCTGCTAAATGGTCAATAAGACGCGTTCAGATTTTGAAGAACCATTTTATGTTTCAGGTCTTTATCTTGTCATTAAGACAATGTAATAAAATATAAACATTTAGAAGCTGCAGAAAAAAAGTACTTGCACCATGCACCCTTTTATAGAGACCATATAAAATGAATGACAAAGAACTTTTATAGTCCCAACAAAACACCCAAATATAAAATATGAACTTATTACTGCATTTCTTCTATTAATAATTAACACACCTAAAGCTTTTGGACCATTTTTACTCAAGCAATAGAAGAGTGTGTTATTGTGAATAACATCACGGCTTTGATTTGGTCGCTGGCATGAGCCGAAGGTGAGTGCCATAGATAATCACAGCTGTGATGTTATTCGAGTTAATGCTCAAACTAGTGTGTTCTACTGCTTTTATTCAACATTTTTACAACAAAATAAATCAAAGAAGCCTTGAATTTAATGCTTTAATACCGACTATACCGTCCACCAAAAAGTCCACAACAAATGAGTTGTTGCTATGCAATGCTATGCAACAGTAACAATACCTTACCCTAACACGTATACTACAAAAAGCATATGGTTTATATAGCACTACCGAAATAACGTTAGCTTGACATACGAAGTGCAAATAAGCGAAGACGAAAGGAAAAATTCATTAGGAATTAAACGACCATTTTAGTTAATTATTAGCGTTATTGCGTTATGTTTGCATGCATAAAACTTGTCATTAAATCAGCGGAGTGATATTGTTTTGGTATGAAAAGCTTTTCTGTTATTCTCAATAAATAAGATTATGAGGTTGGAACTAACTGTTGAGTAATTTAAAAGTTCAGCAACCTGTTACAGAATTAACAAGTGCCACTCCATAATGAGTAAAAAGCATTTAGTTAATGACATGGCTTAGCAGCCATGTAAAATCTTCAACATTAACATTTCAGACATTATAGACTACAGGCTATATTTTATATAGCCTAAAAGCTATTTGAGGTTAACAACACTTGAAAGGAACTTCATGCATGTACACCATAACTATAGCTTATTCACTTGGGCTTTGAGTCTGATTTTTTTAAACTATAACTATGACAGCACTGCACTACATTCAATATTTAGTCAGCAAAGCAAACAAAAGCAGCTGCAGCTTACGCAGACGTTTGTAAGCTTCTAATGACAAATTATCAAAGCAAACCAATAATGGGATGTGGAGGCACTGTACTGAAACAACAAGCACAACTGTTTTAATTGACACGATCAGAAATAGACATTCATTAATATAATCTGGTGTAAAATTAATGTAATCCTCCATTTCTGTCTCACGGATCTTGAAATTCACTTGCGTACATCCATTAAAAAGTCCTCGCCTAGTCCTAACCCAGAGTTTACCCATGGTTTTCATACTCTAGATGCTAATCATCAAATGTCATTTATGAATATTTGCATATAACATATGTTGATTTAAGACACTCCCTCAGCACTACTTCTGGGTTACCTGGGATTCTACTGGCAGGCCAGAGCGAATGATCACATTTGACATGTTAATCAGGGCCTTAATGTTGTATCAAAGCTAGAATGCATGGAAGTAGTCATTAGACATATCTAAAGTATTACTGTACTACAAGTGGTAAGGACAGACATTTTGTTGAACGCCCTTCCCAAAAATTTCGAGTTTCGAACAAACCAAATGCTGGCACATATGAGTCATACAAACCACATTAAAATTAAATCCAGAAAAAAATCAACAGAAAGTACGCCTTCAGGAACTCTGACTCACTCTCGACCACAGCACATGCAGAACTCATGATTATTTGATTAAGAGGACTCAGTGTACGGAAAAGTAAACAGGCTTTAAAACATGGGTTGACTATACCAAAAAGCACCAGATAAGGTGGGCACCAATCCTTATATTTGATTCATTCATCATTCGGTGTGGATGCTAACTTGGCTTATAAGGGCAAGCGTCGTCTTCTCAAATGGGTATTTTCATGGTCATTTGGAAGTGTGTGGCTATAAAGACACAAAAGTTTTATTACCACGAAAGTCTTCCTGGTTCTTCAAGGCAAAATGCGGATCCTCAAAGAAAGTTTCAACCTGCATGTTATCAACTCACCAATAAGCATTTCCATTGGCATTGGTTCAACTATTTATAATAGATTTAGTGGCAAAACAGAAGGTTTAGCCTGCCATAGATTTGATAACCAGAGAAGGATCATAAAAAGGGAGCATATCTTTTTGTGCTTCTTTAGTACAATTAAATTGCATAACACGAGTACAATTCATCCAAGCAGACTCCACCTAAGTTCATAGTATTACAAGATCATAACAGGATGTCAATCTCGTGCCAGTGTTGCCAGTGAAACCCATACACCAAAACATCTCACATCCTGCCAGTGTGCATGTAAGCTACATGTGAAGATTTTATTTTCATTTTTTACGCAAGTCTTGTTACGACAGCCCTGTCTAGGTTAGCTCATAGTGGCCTACACTTATAAGATCAGGTTGTCTAATGTTGTTTGTCCAGGGATCACTGGTGCAGACATCAAACAGCTGACGTACCTCAGAGTGCAAAGAAGTCAGACCTTAATTGAGCTAAAGGGTATCTGTGAATGTTATGTCTGTATCCAGGATACACAGTCCCTTCTCAGACCTAAATAAACCATGCTACATGATTGGCATGCTTGGCAAGTCCCTAAGCAACCTTCTGATATAGTGCCCTCAAGTGACTGTCACCAATATCCTTATGAATCTAACCCAAAAACCTAAGTTGGGTGTACAGTGCTCTAACTGGCATGGCACCAAATTTAGCTCAACGTCAACACTAACAATACGACTCGTGTTGCTAAGCTGTACCTTACTGACCAATGGTAAACAATAATTCATGCTGGAATGAAAAACATATTCAGGTTCATTATTGTGAATGGCGTTCTGATAAGCATGATAAAACAAGACATGCTTGTCATTTCAGGACACACAAGTGTAACCTGTTTCTTTGGTCAGCCTCCACGGATCATTTACCAGTCAAACTAGCTGTGAGGGACACACCCATACACTGAGCCTCACCTACTCCTCATGATTTATCAAACACTACATCAGACAATCATAGTGAAACATCTTTAAAATGTGTCATGTAATTTACAACTCGCAATGCCTCCCAGCCTATTTCAGGAGACTGCGGCTTACACAAAGAAATATTCATTATAAAAAGAACAGCCAATTAGATCTTAGATTTGGAGCTGTCCATTTATAATGAATATTTCTACTGAAATCGTCACTCATGACGGGTTTTAAACCAATAAATACATTACACTAGTCTATTATGTCAATGAATGGTGTGAAGAGATGGGCAGAATCGAGAAGAGGGAAATAAGGTGTGAAATCAGTTCTGAGGAGCTAGAAGTGCATTTGCTGGTGTTGAATGTCACCACATTCTTTATCATTTTGAAATCAAAAGTGAAGAATGAAACCGGCAAATGTAATGGATTCAGTATCTACATTATCTTACCTGCAGAGCTCAAAAGCTACGAGTGGAAAAATTGCCAATTGCGACTATAATTCCTAACCAATTATCTTTAGAACATTGTTTAATATGCATTATCATAATGTTTCTGTTGCAGTTTAATAAGGCCAATAAACTAGTAATAACAGACTGATAACAACTAGATAAAATGCTAACAGCTATACAGCAATACAGGTATGCATCAGGTTACATATTATACTGGGCTACCGTACTTAGCAAAGCTATATGGGACATTCTAATATACAAAGTATTGACTAAATAGTCAATATACTGCAGCATTTCCCATACACTGATTTATATACCAGCAATACTGACAACCACATATTGATTTTCACATTTTTTTCACACTTTTTTGTTGTTTTGGGTCAAAACGTATCTCACTGTAGAGGCGCCTCCTTACACACTTTCCCTCCCTCAAAGTTCAAAGATTGAAAAGCTGCTTTATTGCCATGATAAATATAAACTCACACACACATACACACGTGCACCCCCTACCTCCATGGTACGTCAGCCTTCCACCCCAAATATAAAGCACTCCACAACTGTCCTGTGATCCATGCATGGTTCTTGTAATGTGGAACTCCAGTCCACACTCCAATTCCAGTGCACATAATTTACCTTAGTGGTAAAACCTGCTCCTCATCATCATCTTGGTGCTTGTAAGAGGTGCAGTGCCAGCCAATGCTGCCCTGCATTCAGTCTGCTCGTGCTGATGTCGCATTTGTGTAATATAACTGTGTGTTAATCAAAACTTTGCGTATAATAGAACTTTCTGCACTGTGCTGTTATGTATGTTCAGCGACACACACAGGGTTACATCCATACACAAGGTTATCTCAAGTCAATGCCAATTTAGTGTAGTCAATTAACCTAACATGCATGCCTTTGGACTGTGGGAGGAAACCGGAGTACCCGGAGTAAACCCATGCAGACACGAGGAGGACATGCAGACTCCACACAGAAAGGACCCAGACCACTCCACCTTGGGATTAAACCCTTCTTGCTGTGAGGCGGTGATGCCACCCACCGAGCCACCGTGCCGCCCGTATGTCATTCCAACTGCTACTACAGCAATATGGCTTAAGTAGGTTAGTCACCTTAATAATAAAGATCACAACCTTATCAGACCATGGACAAATGTGTGAACCAAAGTTGTCAAAACGGACGTTATGCAGTGCACATGTATTGATGCATTACTGACATCCTCACACTAAGAAACCTGCTCTCTTCAAGCAATGATTACGAACGATGGGCCCATTAGACATCATAAAATGTAAACTCAGTAATTCCCATATTTCTTACTTTTATCTCTCTAAACCTTACAGCGACCAAGTAAGAGATTGCATTCTCTTTGTTTCTGCCAACACCTGTCATCCAACACCTGTGATTAGGGTGTGGTTCTATCTGCTGGAGAAAAGCAAAGGCCCTGACAACCACAATGCAACAGCAGAAATTCAAGCCTCCAGCGTGAACAACACGAAACTGTGCACACGACTCTGAAAACCAAACACAGGTGGCTCCACTGCATGCCGTTAACGCTCAACACTGTCCACATTCCAGCAGGCTTTCTAATACAACGAAGCCAAGGTCGGGTAAAAAACATAATTCACTGAAAACTGAATACAGTGTCATACATTCCCTATATAAAGCAAGCAAGAAGTCAGTCAAGTCAAGTCAAGTCAAGTCAGATTTATTTATATAGCGCTTGTTACAATGGAGCATTGTCTCAAAGCAACTTTACAAGTTTAGATTATCTCCTAATAACTACGTCCAATCCCAAATTGAGCAAGCCTAGTCAGTGACACAAACTTGGCCATAAACAAACCTGACATATGAGGTTAGAAAATTCAAACCTCTTCCTGCAGCTGGTGTTTGTGCTAAATGCAGTTGAAATGAAGCACATGGCATTTACTGTCGTGCAGAGTGAAGTTTCTCAATGAGCAAATACGAAGGCATACTTACACCATCAATAACATTGTAAAATGCATATTATATGACAGTATACCACATATACCATGTGCGCATGGCTATTTTCTCCTAAGGCTGGAAAACACTGCACTAAAACACTGTCTAACAGCCACCATAATCCCAAGCCAACTGCATGATATTTACATTTACATTTACAGCATTTAGCAGACACCCTTATCCAGAGCGACTTACAATTGATACAGTCTTACAATCCAAGCAATTGTGGGTTAAGGGTCTTGCTCAAGGACCCAACAGTGGTAGCTTGGCACAGGTGGGATTTGAACCCTGGACCTTGTGGTCCAAAGTCCAGTACCTTACCCACTAGGCTACCACAGTCCAGAAGCATGATTACACAGAAATTAAGATTTACATTTACAGCATTTAGCAGACGCCCTTATCCAGAGCGACTTACAATTGATACAGTCTTACAATCCAAGCAATTGTGGGTTAAGAGCCTTGCTCAAGGACCCAACAGTGGTAGCTTGGCAGAGGTGGGACTTGAACCCTGGACCTTGTGGTCCAAAGTCCAGTACCTTACCAGCTAGGCTACCACGATCCATGATGATATAATGTAGTACCCCAAATTATTCTTTAACCAACGTCATAAAGCAGTCCTTGATTACACATATAAAGAATACCTGTTGCTACAAGTATCTGACACACATTTTCATAGGTATATAAGATTACTCTAATTTATGCAAATGCCCAACACTAACAACAGTTCAGACAGTTCTACACAGGGAATGCTGCTTCTGATGCAGTGGAGCGCTGGGGGTGTGGCTGAGTGCAAAGTGTGCATGTGTGTTACAAAACTAGTAATACAGTATAAAAGAACATTCTCCTAACAATAATAAAGTAACTGCATTCTCAATACTAGCTGTATACATGTTGTTTGTATCTTAAATACTTGTATTCCATTACAACCCAGCACACAGTACAAGGAAGCCTCAAAAATGATCTAAGAACATCACGATCCAACTTTTCCACAACAGGTTCTCTCATAAATATTTCATTTTGTCCCTGCCTACGATTACAAGGTTACGCCTCTGAAGCATCATCAGGTTGCATCCAGCATTTACAGGGTTAATTAGTGCATATGGGAAAGGCGGATAAACAGTGGGTGGGAGAGTGAGAGAGAGAGTGAGAGAGAGAGAGGGGTTGTCGTACATGCAGAAGAAACACTCCGTACACAAAGCAGACAGACATTCCAGCTACTCTCTCCAGGACCATCTGAAGACCTGCGTGACGGCACCTACTCTTACAATTCACTCCCTCCGAAACGTCTCTAACACAAAAGTATTTGAGTAGTAATTGAAATCTTACCTTCTGCAATTTGTTTCCTCCGCTGCCTCCAGTTCCACACTACAATCAACGTGACAATATGGCCCAAAACCACGAGGGTTGGGAACACGTTTCCAGGGGGGCTCACCGGCATCGGGCCTGGGACCGAATGTGTCCCGGTGAGCGCTACACACAGGACAAGACACGAGGTGAAAGGTGAGGAAGGCTGGAGGGGCGGGGGAGGGCAGTGAGGGGTGTGGTGCCCTTGCTGGACTTTAAACCCCGCAAGCTTCAGGCCAACTCTGCCTCTGTGAACGGCGAGCTCCCGAGCTACCCCCTCCTTTTTCTCTCTGACTCAGTCCTCTGGTAAAAGCCGAGTTTCCTCCCCTCTCTCTCTCTCCCTCCCTCCCTCGCTCGCTCGCTCGTATGCTCTCTTCTGTCCTTCTGCACTCTCTGGCTCGTCTAAAAGTTCACGTGCAAACCGTCTGGCATTTCTCATTCCTATTTACACCTTCGGATTCGTTTTTGTTCTTCCTTGAAACAAAACACCCGAGTATGCTGACGGTTCTACCTGTTGCAGGCACCTCTCCAGTGTCTCCTCTCCCTCAAAGGCTTTCTGTCTGACGTTAATAATTTATGACAGTTTTTCTTTCCTTCTCTCCACCTTCAACCGCATGCCTGCAGGCTTATATAAACACACAAAGGTCTGCTTGACTGACGCTCACTAAGGCGCTGAAGGTACAACACAGCCAGATGAATTCTGCACACTTGACTTGTTTGAACAGCCACAAGAAAAGTCATTATGGTTTCAGTTGTTTATTGCATCTTCTTAACAGTCTTTTGCTTAGCTCTTCGTCTCGTTCCTCCCATTCAAGCCATTCTGATTCACTTTGGAACTACCATTTTCCCCTTAGTTAAGTATTTCCATATGCACAAACTCAAAACCACATATGCCCTGACTTTCCAGAAGCCAATAACTTTGCATTCAGGCTTTTACTTTGTTGTCGGGACCACAGACCGTGCAGTTTTTATATAAACGTTTTTTAGGAGTAAGAAATGTAAAGCTGTACAATCATTAAATGATGGAAAACTCAATAAATGAAGACTGGCTCGATCAGTTCTTTTGTCAGACTGTTTGTTTACACAGTGCACAGGAATCCCTCGACATATTCATTACTCAGTTACACGCTTAATTGTACCAAACTCCCGCAGTCGTAAACCACACCCAAAGCACTCAGCACACACAAACAGAGGTGATAAAGAATTCTAGCTAAGCATATTACAGACAGTACAGTCATCTGACACAACTAACATTCTGTTACCCCAGTACTCTCTCCTAGCCTGAAACTGAACACCACGTATACGGCGAAGAGAAACTCAATGCCGGTCACCCTGTCACCCATATAGCCCTGGGGATGGGTGGTGGCGGCGACACTGTCACGCTGACACCTATAAAGTCATGACGAACAGAGGACACATTACACTGGATTTATGTTTGGCGTGAAAGACTACAGAAGGGTTTAAATGTAGAAAGGAATGCAAGGCAGTTATGTAGGAATGCAGACCTTAATAACTGACAGACATCACAAGTTCAACCAGGAACAACTGCACACCAAACGACATACCAGTTCTGGGCTTTATTTGGAGTAGTAGTGAAGACGAGCTGTATGGATCCAAAGAGAAAGAAATGAAGAAAAAGTCAAGACTGAACAGATCTAATCGGTAAAGGGAACACAGCGAGGTGATTTTGTACGAGTTGACCTTTTTAGGCTGGCAGAACATCTACTCACTGCCTTAAGCCTAACGTGTTCCTTATACTTAGGCTATTTTTGAGTACTGAGCTGGAAGACAGGGATGCACCGAAAGCAGCGTGCCCCCAAGAGGCCACTGTTAGCACACTTTTCTTGTCGCTTATGGGTGTGGTCCAGTATCGTTTTCCATTTACAAGATGCAGCACAAAGAATCAGATGTGAACAATAATCGTGTTGGCACATGCCACGCAGACAACACAAGAGCAAAACAGCCATTATAGTAGTACCTGAAGGCATTAAAGTTAAATTAAGACTTTCAAACTTGACATGTATTACAAAACTTGGCAAGAGTTGTGTATGAACAATTACAAGCTAAGTGAGCTGGTGTGTACTGCTAATGAG